>JAVJIF010012843.1:0-106107 GCA_038442645.1 Agave tequilana
GCATAGCTCAACAAAGGATAAAATGTCAAGATTTGGAGCTAGCACGGTGTGATCCAAGGAGCTTTTGGATCAAGCTTGGACCAAGTCAAGATGATGAGAAGACTTCAAGGGAAGACTTCAAGATCAAGACTTGTGTCTAGGTATAAGATTTTGTTTTTGTTTTAGAGTAAAATGTAAAGGATAGATTGTTGGTGGATTGCTCAAGTACATATACACACACACTCTTGATTTAGTTTGTTTTTAGAAAAGAATTTTAACCAAAAACCAAACATGTATTCAAGTGAAGATTTCAAGTGTTTTGTTCATTTTTGGTATTCATGTTTACATCTTTCAACCAAAACCAAGTTTATGCTTATTGTCAAAAACATAGATATTTCATCTTGATTGTGTAGTGGATCATATCCATACACACTATGCTTTAAAACTATATCTTGTTTTTGTATTTGATGAAGATTTGGAAAAAAATGTTTTGGAAAAATATTGTTTTTGGAAAAACAGTTTTTATCATGAGCCAAATATTTTCAAGTTACAAAAATAGTCCAATCTTTTATAACATGCCTTGATTTTGTGCAAGCATGTTTGTATATCAAAGTATATTTGTTAAACTATTTTTGTAGATTTTTAAGTATTTTATGGGATTTTATTTGAGCCAAAAAGACAAACTTTTAATCCCAGAAAAATTGTTTCAGGCTTCAGATAAGTTGACTTGCTTCCTTTTATAGTCGACTAACCCTGAAGTCGGTCGACCGGCTCGGTCGACCGACGTGCACAGACGTGCACGCCTTTGTGCACTGGAGGACGGCCGACCGTACGGGTCGACCGCTCCAGAGAGCTCTGCTCTCTGGAAATCTCGGCCGACCATACGGGTCGACCGACAGAGAGTTCTACTCTCTGCTCCAGTGGCTCGGTCGACCCGGGCGGTCGATCGTGCTCCAACGGTCGGATTTCTGACCGTTGGCGGTCGACCGACCCGGTCGACCGTTAGGCCTGACAGACCCCAACGGCTATATTTTTTTGGCCTATAAATTGGGGGTTTGGTCATTGTTTTGCAAGAAGATTTTAGGAGAGCTTTGAGCCGGTTTTTCCCACTGCATTAAAAGAGTTTTCTCCACAAATTTGAGAGCTAATATTTCCAATCAAAAGGAAAGATTTTATTTAGAGTGTGTTAAAAGAGATCTCTTGAGTTTTTCACCAAAGTTCCAATCCTTGCTTTTCTCACACAAACACTTGAGCAACCATTGTCTATTCATCTTATAGGAGTGTTGTAGTGAGATTATTTTAGGTGATCAAAGTGTTGTGATCACCAAAGACTTCATTTGTTACTTTGAGGAGGCGGACGTGTGTGTCCTCGTTGTTTTGAGTTCGGGTGCGGACTCGGTGGTTTGAGGTGCGGCCTCGGCGAGCTAGTGAGCTTGCGTGTGTACGGGACTAGGGAGTCCGAGGGCTTGTAGGTGTTGCGGTACCGGGGAGAGATCCATTGGAATCTTGCATAGTGGAAATCCTTCGTGTGTCGAAGGCGGGGATGTAGAGCAAGTGTGCTCGAACCTCGAAACATACCCTTGTGTTTGCGATTGCTCATTCTCTCTCTCTCTATCTCTTTATATCTTGCATTCAATTATAGTGTTTATCATTTACATGCTTGATATATTGTGTGCATAATTGATATACTTGCTTGGGATTGTTTGCTAACACTTGTATTCAACCAAGAGAGCCAACGCGGCACCTCAACCCATTCAAGGGGAATCTAGAGGAGTTTGTCCAGAGCCCTTCACGGGGAATTCGGCAACACTCTTTGGTTATACGTGGTGATTAGTGTAAAAGTTTTAATTTGGTCATAATTGTTTTAGCTTCCGCATTATTTGGCATTAAGTGACTATTAGATTAGCCATCACCTATTCACCCCCCTCTAGGTGAACTTACAATTGGTATCAGAGCTTGGTACTCTGATTTGGGTCTAACAACCTAGAGTTAAAGATCCTCATTTGTAGGCTAATCACATATTTTGTACACACACCATAGATTTCATGTCACCACCCACCTTTGACATTCTTAACATCCAAATTTGGAAGGTTAAGATGTCATTGTACCTCAAGGCCTTAGGCATTCATGTATATCTTGCCATATCTAATGATTCATATTGTTCAAATGGTAAGAATTTTGAGGCTAATGCAAAAGCCCTTCATGCTATCAAGTCAACCCTAAATGATGATTATTTATCTAGGGTATCTAACATTGATTCGGCTTTTGTAGCTTGGAACATCATCACCTCTCTTGACGAAAAGGATCTATATTATGCCGGAGTGATTCGGACGTTGGAAGCGACACCTCCAACGTGTGCTATATGGTCCAAGGGGATAACCCCCTTGAGGTAAACACCGAATCCGATGATGAAGACATGTCATATGATGAGCTATCTACCTTTTGTCATCTATTGCTTGAGAAATATGACATGATTAAAAAGGAAATAAAAATTTGAAAAAGAACATTGCTTGCATGCATATAGAACAAGATTCATTTAAATCTAACATTGCATGTTTAGAAAAAGATAACAAAATTTGAAAAAGAATTTTGATGCCATGCTTAATGAAAAAGATTCATTAGAAAATAAAATGGTATGCTTAGAAAAGGAAAATAAAGATGATTTGAAAAATGAGATTGTTTCCTTGATGTCTAAATTAAATGATTTATGTGAAAGGAATACTATTTTGAAAGATAAAATTATTTTGGTGGAAACTCAAAAAGAAATTGTTTTGCAAGAAAACAACTCTTTGAAAAGAAAATTGTTTGAAAAGAAAAAGGAAAAGAAAAGGTTTTTCAAAAGAAGAAGAAAAATGATTCTATTTCTCACTACTCTTTACATGCTACCATTGATGATAGTGAGATTAAGAATTTGAAAAATAAAATTAATAATTTGAGTTCAACTTTGAACTCTTGTGCATTCAATCATTCTAGATTGGAGTCCATGTTTGCAAAGAAACAAACTCCTCATGTTCATGCACATCACTCTCATCATGCATATGCTTATGTTGCACGTCACGATCACAATCATACACATAAGCATCCTAAGGTGTACATATGTACATATTGTGGCCGCAAAGGTCATTTAGCAAAATATTGTTATGATAGATTAGATCATTTTAATTTTGCTAAGAATAAGAATTTTTGGTGCCTTACAACAAGACTAACCCCAAAGGACCCAAGAAAATATGGGTACCAAAACCCCCACCCCATGTTTTTGATGTAGGTGAGGGATCTCTCAAGATGTGAGAGATTTGGTGCCTTGGTAGTGGATGCAATGGACTTGATGGACATACATTTGGATGCATCGCTATCAAGGAGTTTTGGTGGAAAGGCCACCATGATTGGAGCTTTGGAGTTGGTAACAATCTCTAAACTCTCATTTTATTTATGTTCATGCTTGTTCATTCATATTATTTTGAGCATGTTCATGTTTTATATATTTGTGTGCTTCATGTGGTATTTACATGCTTAGATGTAGAATGTGTCAAACCTGCATTTATACATATATGAATAGTGAACTACAATTGACTCATATATAATTGAACTTCATGCTCATTTGTATCCACTATATGCATATATATAGTCTAATTTTGATGATTCTCATTTATACATGCTTTGCCTATTTTTATGCTTTACTTCATGTATATGTATTATTAATTCAAATCTAATAAATATACATGTATACCCGTGAGTCTCTTGCCTTCATGCAAACATCATTAATAGACTCTCTTATATTTGGGATATGTATGCATATTGTTAGAATTGGATAAATCATACATATACCTAGAAGTTTGTTGATTTTATGAAAAATGTTTTTGAGTTGAATTGTAAAAAAAAAAAAAGTGACTTATGATCTTTTTGAGCTTCATTGACTATTTTCATAAAAATGCTATTTACATGATCGTTTAACACTCACACTTTTGTTAAAATTATTTTGAGCCTTATAGACTATGAGTGCTTAAATTTTTGTGTATCTAGTTATGTTTTATGAAAAACATATGATTTGATGTTATTTGAAGGATCTTTAACTAGTTATTCAAAATCAATTTAAACTAGTTATCTATTCTTCTATTAATTTATAAGATTTCCACATGATCCTACTTTACTTCAATTATTTGGATAAAATCTTTTGTGTTCTAAAGATTTGATGCTTCATGTATTGAATATTAGTTTAAATGTTAGTTTTTATCAACACTAGGATTTATACTTGAACATATTGTGGGTCACAAATAAATCTATTTATATTTGTGTTTGAATGCTTATTTGAACCCATGAAATGTGCTTGTATTGCTTGGTTTTGATGATACATACATTTTTAAACTTGTATTCCCACTTTTGGATTTGATTTATGATCATGTGTTTTTCATTTCATGTATATGTGTATTTTGCCAAACTTTAAGATATACATGTATACCTCTTGAGTCATTTGCCTTTAATGCAAATCTATTTATATGGACTCAATTGTGTTTAAGAGATATGTATGTATACTTATTGTGTTGCCAAAACATACATATATCTTGAAATATAATTTTTTTTTAAAAAAAAATTGTGTGATGATTTAAAGGAATATTGAGACTAATTGACATTTTTGCTTTATTCCTTGCTTGAAGGATTCCGTACTAGTTTTAAAATATTTTCATATTAACTAGTACAAATTCTTCATATGGTAGAGTATATGATAAGCTTACTCTTCAATTAGTATCATTGGACATTTTCAATTGGTATCAATATGATTTTTATATACTCATATTTTGATTGTATGTATGAATGCTTTCAAATTTAAATTATATCAATTTCTATTGATATTATCTTTTCATACATATATGTGATCCTTTTGTGCGTTAAGAGAATGAATCAATTATTCTTAAAACACAATGTATATGCTAAGCTTAATTCAACTTTCAATTGGTAATTCTTAAAACTTATGCAATATGTTTTCAAAATTGTTATCAAAATAAAAAATATGTTTACTTGATATCTCAAAATGTGTTTATTAAGAAAGTTCAAAATTTGTTTTGATAAAGAAAAATTCAAAATTTTTGATTTGTATATGCAAGGAGAGCTTAACATCTCTCTTATATATAGATTCATGTTGAGTATATTATAAATTGAGGAGCTTACAACTCTTCTTTATATGATATACGTGTGTAGGGGGAGCTTCACATCTCCTCTTATGCATTACATAATATGTGTTATGTGAGTTAGGGCTTGTCATCCCTTCTTCATGTAATGCATATGTGTAGGGAAGTTAACTTAGCGTCTTCCTCTTCATGAATGTATATCGCATATAAATCTTTATTGATTGATTTGTATTACCCCTTCTTGATCTCTTTGTTTTTGACAAAAAGGGGGAGAAAAATTAGTTTGATTTAATTTTACTTTGAACCCTTTGTTGATGATTGACAAAAAGGGGGAGAAATATTTGAGTTTATATGCATGTTTTCATTGCTTAGGGGGAGAAGTATTTGTCTTCCTTGTTAGTTATGCATATATGTTTTGTATTGCAACTAGGAGAAAAAGGATTTCATGTTTTATCTCCATACATTGCATACATATTTATGTGCTTTCATTGCATATATTATTTGTTTATTTGTTATGCATGAGTTAAGGGGAGCTTCTTTGAAGCTTTACTTTAATCCATGCATATTGTACGCGCCGGAAAAAGGAGAAAAGAAGGTCTTTGATGTAAAGTTTTCCTTGAATCAGATGAAAAGATTACAACAAAAAAAGAACAACTTTTCCTTCCAGTTACAAGGGAGGGAGGATGTTGAGTCTTGAATCCTCCCTTTGTTTAATGCTGGGTTCTTCGTGTGGCGGTGGAGAGTGAATCTTGTTCTCCGTTGACCGGATGACCGTCGGGATCGTCAGGGATCTTCTCTTCGGCTGGTAGAAAGAGTAGCACAGCTCTTGTCTACCAAAACTCTCAAAGAGAAGGTAAGTAAAGAGTAGCTTGTATGCAGCAAGCTTGACGAAGAGTTGAGCTCTCTCCTTTTTCTGCCGTGTCTGGTCGTCTGATTGCTGATCCTCTTATCACCAAATGCCTTTGATTGCTGATCGCCAATTGCCACTCTCCTCTTATCGTCCCCTCTTCTCTCTTATTGCCTCTTCTTGCCCGACCTCATAGCAAACGAGGCTATTTATAGAGGTCCTAGGGGGTGAACGTGCCCCCTAAAAATGCTCCACGATGAGGGGCTGACCTCCCCGCTATGTGAGCGGCGACTGGCCCCCATAACCAGGGCGGTTATAACTGAGACGCGGGTTTAAGCCCACACGCCTTGAGGTTGGGGCGCGGGTGTCGAGCCCATGCGCCTTGATGCTGAGACGCGGGTGTCGAGCCCACGCGCTTTGATGCTGAGACGCGGGTGTCGAGCCCACGCGCCTTGATGCTGAGACGCGGGTGTCGAGCCCACGCGCCTTGATGCTGAGACGCGGGTGTCGAGCCCACGCGCCTTGATGTTGAATCTCTGCCTTTTAATGGCTTGTCTATTAGTGATTTTTAGACAGCCTACAGAACCCCCTCCAAAGTTTTCGATATTCCGCAGTTAACTGGGACGGATTTCGAAATACTTTGGACTCTAGCTGAATTCACCTCCAAAACTGGACTGTTAATGCTCCGGGTTTGATCTTATCTGGAGTTGGTCTTCGTGAGTGTACTGTTGAACTCTTTGAGGCCACCAGAGTTGATCGTGTTGAGTGTCTAGATACACAGTCTAAACCTCCCCGATTGCTTTTAGTCTATCATGGACGCGCTTTAAGCCAAGAGTGGTTGGTCATCTGCTTGTGCCAGTGTACTGTTGAACTGATTTGCAGAAGCAGGAGGCCGAATACTGGTCCTTTTTGAAAAGCAGAGATGGTACTGCTTTAAAGACGCGACTGATCTTCCATAAAGCAGACGCGATGTTCAGCCGGGCTGGAAAGACGCGAACTTCTTAGAGAGACGCGACTTTTTGAATGCATTTATGGCGGTGCTGCCGAGGCACGTCCATCGAAGAGGCGTGTCCGTTGGGTGCGAATCTGTGCCATGTCATGATTGCGCTGCCAGTTGGCCTGGGGAACCGGCGGGATTTCACCTTTTGGCGCGTGGACTTCCCGATTCATTAAATGATTTGCTCCACGTGTTAAGTGATGACTCGCTGCAGGGCTATGGTGCGCGATCTTCGCTGCAGAGAAATTGATTTGCTCCACGCGTCAAGCGATGACTCACTGCAGAACTAATCGAGCCACGCGCCGCGTATCTTCGCGAATCCTTGTGCCTATAAAAGGCAACAGTCAGAGAGATACCTCTTCTTCTCCGAGCGTACTTGTTTAGGGTTTTCAAGAAAAAGAGGTCTTTTTTCTCTGTTCATCCCCATTACTGGATTCTTAATCACCAATGGCATCCAAGACCAAGTCAACCGCATCCTCCTCAAGAGCGGCCGTCGCCGAGGCCCAGAGGGGCGGTTCCTCCGCGCAGGCATTCTCTTTCCCAGGTATAACGCCGCTTAGGGTTGAACCTTTGCCATTACTGGAAGCTCATGGAACCATTAACAGAATCGTCAACACAGAAAATAAACCGTGTTTGATTCTCAGACGCGGTCTCAGATGCGGTCTTTGAGTTGATAACCAAGGCGCGGGTTTGATGACCCGGTGCCAGCGAGTCCTGCATTTTGGATTCTTCACTTAGAATATTTTTAATTGTGAAGAGTTCGGACGCAGACTTGAAGATTTTTCATCAGGTGCAGGTTTTTGATGAACCTTGCACCTGAGCCCAAGTACTTAGAGAATTTTCATAAGTCTTGGTTTGCAAAACGTGGACTTGATCCTGGCGTTCTGTGACATCAGGTGCTGGTTTTTATGCATCTGGCGCCTGAGCCCAAGTACCTAGAGAATTCTCATAAGTCTTGGTTTGCAAAACGCGGACTTGATCCCGCTGGTCTTACGCCTGGATGCGGATTTGCAGGTCTGGACGCGGATTTGATAATTCCTGCGTCAGTATCTCTTCTGCGTCTGGACTATAGACTCGCAGGTCTGGACGCGGACTTGATAATTCCTGCGTCCAGTATCTCTTCTGCGTCTGGACTATAGACACTTAGCATTTTTCTGATAAAGTGTCTGATTAAGCGTCCTTTTCTTTTGCAGTGCCACACCCTTCTGCCCCACTCGCCAAGAAGCGCCACTTTGGACATGTAGGTGGTGCTGACCGTGATCTGGCCTTTGTGCTATGAAGGACAGTACCTGTGACTACTGACAAGTCACAGGAGCGCCAGAAAAGGCTCTCCAATGTTGATATGACGACCCTTCGGGTGCTTATGACCGATTCAGCATTCACAACGGATGATCGCGTCAAGCTGGAGAAGCCTGCCTTCTTCTTCGGGGATCGTATCGGTGATGGCGGCTATTCCACGTATAATGGAAATTATAGTGGCTCCGTCAGATAGGGGATAGGAGATTCTTTCTTCCAGAAATGGAGAGGATGTTCCCGCTGTCTTATCTCCAGCACATGTCCGTCCCTCGGAAGATGAAATGGGACGTTTCCCGATACGTCCCTGAGATTACCCTCGGTGACTTGGGCTCCCAGAGGGTATACCGTCATGATAGTCATGATAGGGCGGTTCTTGGCCTGTTCCCCGGGTCGCGCAAGTCTGAGCTCCCAGTTGGAGAGATACCAAAACTCGGCACTACCTTCCTCAACGTGTTTATGAAAGCGGAGGGTGATTTTCCGGTTGATTTCCGTGCGCCCGGGTGGGTTCATTCCACCGAGAAGTATTGGTGGCGCAGGATGGTGAGCTTCGTCCTTACCGATCTTGGAGATCTGCTGGAGCATGTGGGACTGTACCCAGCAGTCAGGGCCGTGCAGTATGGCATCCCGCCGAGTCCTCAGAACTTCTTCGGGGTCCTGGAGCGTTACAATTCTTTGACGGGGACATTCTTCACCCCGGTTGGAGAGATGGGCCTTGCACTGCACGAGTTGCATGAGGTCTCGGGGCTGGCAACAGGGGATTCTCCCTATGAGGAATATATCCCAACTACTGAGGAGCTCAACCTTATGAAGGAAGAATCTCCTCAAATGTACGAGACTTATTGGGAAGTGTTATGTCACTTCCATATTTGCGGCCAGATAACCACTTGGAGTCGGGAGGAATCAAGCAGCTGTCTTGGGCCAGTTACTTGTTCAACAATGTCAATAAGAAAGACCATCCAATAACTCGACTGGCTCCCAGCTCCGACCAGGAAATTGAAGACAGGGTCGACCAGGCTTCTGAAGGCTTCTACACCACGGATTCGAATGAGGACGGTTTCAAACCTGATACGGTCTTCGAAAGCTTTCACCATCAAGCTCGGACCCCTATCTCTGATCGAGCATTGTTGGCGGGCTTCTTAATGCTGTGGCTGAAGCGTTGTGTGGTGCCCACGCTGCCACATGAAGTCATTGTTGCCGACGTGGTGTACCCGGCGGTGCTCCTGGCCTATTGCAGTCCCATAGCCCTTCTTCCGGCCGTGGCGACTGGCATTCAGAGCGGGTTGCGGGCGTTAACCCAGGCTTTCTGCGAACCCGGGAAGGCTGTCGACTCCCATGGCAAGCCGATCCTTGACTCAGAGGGGAAGCCGACGGTGAAGAACCCCAACCCTCAGATCGAGCTGCCTTATACGTACCTCATGGCTTGGTACGTGATGCACTGCCCTTCCCTAATGACGCCGGTGCCTTGGAGTGAGGGTTTCGCCCCTTTTGTACAGCGGTTGGAGGGTTCGGACTGGCGTAATACTTATATGTATTTCGTCCGTAAGTGCATTTCAGATGCTTCGAACTACCAGCTCAATCGCTGCTTCCCCGAGATCCCTGGTGCATCTTTCGGGGATCTATTTATTGATTCCGTGGGCCCAGATGACTATACGAGGTTGTCCTCAGGGGTCTTCTGGTGGTTGATCAACATTCGGCCTGGATATGTGCTTTTCCGGCAAGGGACTTCATGCACAATCGAGCCGTACATGCCGAATCGTTTCGCCCGACAGTTCGGCTACGATCAACTCTACGTCGGCAATCCCAATGCTCGACTCGCCTTCGAAGGGAACTTGTTCGAAGGTGCTCGGGCTTGGTACTACAGTGTGGCAGGAGGGACGGAAGCAACTTTCCGTCTACCTACCGAGGGGTCAAAGTGCCGTATGAGTTTCAGCTTCTGCTCCTGGTATTTCCAAGTCAACCAGACACCAAACTTTGTTCCGGAGTATTCATGCATTGAGAGTATCAATGCAAATCTCGAAGCAAGGTCGGAGTCCGGTAAACGCTCGCGAGGCGTCGAGCAGTACCTGAAGGCTCTGAAGGAGGTCGGGAGAAGGTCAAGGGAGGAGCCGCGATCAACCAGGGCGGAGCCGCGACCAACCAGGGCGGAGCCGCGACCAACCAGGGCTCGACAGACGGTGAGCAAGCGTCGTCAAGGCTCTACTTCCACTGCTGAGCCTGCCCCAAAGAAGGTTCGGAGAGACTTGACGGCCGAAGTTTCTCGATCCACGGACATCCCTTCTGGTGTTGGGGAGCCGAGGGAGGAAGAGGTGGACAAGGAAGACACTCCCTTAGTCCATGCCCGCAGGTTACACCGCAGGAGCCTCAGGATTGCAGAGGAAGGGGAGCCTGCTGACAAACCCACTGCCACTGACGAGACCGAGCAGCTCGAGGTCGATATAATGAGCAGAGTCGATGTTGAGATTTCGGGGATCTTAGCTCAGCCCGAGTCTTCCTCAGCTCAGAGGAGGGATGAGGTGCAACAGCCTGGGTCTCCTTCTGTCTTCATCTCCAGTCCTCGGATGGTTGACCCCAGCCCTACCACTGGGGTGTTTAGAGGCAAGGCTCCGGTTACCAAGGCCTCTCATGTTGAACCGTCGTCTTCCTTATCCGCAGAGGAAAGCGATTTTGAGGATGAGGTCGACTATGGTGACGAACCCGCTCCTCCCGATCCGAGCAAATTCTCACACATCTCGGAGGAGGAAATACATGGGTGTGGGCCGGCGACGACGTCACCACCAGCGGTTGCTCCTGCTGAATGTACTCTTTTCACTTTCTGACTCGATTTCCTTTTTCATTTTGAAGAGGAGGCTTTAACATTCTCCTTTTATGTTGCAGGATTGGCTGAGGATACCGAGGCTGCAACCTCCTCGCATATCGAGGAGATGGTGCAAGAGTTGACCCAGCCAGAAGGAGTTGAGATTCCAGCTGCCGAGGCAACTACCGAAATCGGGGAGGCTTCTACTCTGCAGGAAGAGGAGGCCACTACTGAAGTCAGGGAGACTTCTCCTCTGCAGGGTTCGCCCAAGGATTCGACATCTCTAGACCTCCAGCTTGGTAAGGAAGTTTGATGTCCCGGATGTTTCTCTTTTTACCATTCTGGCTAATGTTAAGATAACTTGCAGAGAGAACCGAGGGGGCCCAGGTAGAGAGTCTGACGGTCAGTGTCCCTCCGGAAGGCCACACGGCCCAAGCCTTGGCTGAGGTTTCTGAGGAGGTCGAGCTCACTACCCTATCATCGGCTGTGGAGGTTCCTGCAGAGGTGGCACCCCCAGAAGCGCCAGTGGCTGCTTCTGCTCTTGCCGTACCCGTGGTCAGCTCAACTCTTGCACCAACAGAGCCGATCTACATCCCCCACCCCGTGATAGAGAGGGGATCGGGGAGCACTTCGGATGATGATATCATGGAGCTTTTGACACGCCAGGCGGTGCAGCAGTTCCTTACCTCGATGCGAACATGCATCGATTTCGTCCTGACTAGGGGTAGCTCCCTTGACTTTGCCCAGATGTTTCTCAGAAACCAGGTCGAGAACATCAAGTTGGCCGGAGGCCTTTCGCTAGCCCAGGCGAGTCAGCTGCTGGTGGATCAGCTGGGACAGCACCTGAGAGAGCTTCGATCCCTGGAGGATGATGCCGGTTCATCCCACGAAGCCCAAGAAGCGCTGAACAGGCTCCTTGCTGCTCAAGAGCAGGAGCGAAAAGAGGTGGATGAGAGGATCACCGATAGCACTCGTCTTCTTGAACGTGTCCAGGCTGATCACCAAAGGCTGGCGATTGAGTCCGAGGAGTCAGAGACGATCATACAGGCCGCAAAGCAGGCTATCCTTGACTCTCGGGCTGTTATAGCCAGGGCTGAGGCCATGATTGTCTTCAACGAACAGAGGCTTGCTACCTCTGAAAAGAGGCTAGCGGAGTTAGAGGTTGCCAAGGCGCAAGCCGAAGCGGACTTCTCTGTTTGTTCGTCCGAGCTGGAATCCCTCCGAGTGCAAGCGCAGGGATTTTTTTCTGAAGCGGATCTGCGGGCCCGAGCTCTCATGGAGGTTGAGAAGGCGCGTCAACATAAGATACATCGCCTTAGAGAGCAAATCCGTTCTTTGGCGGACCAGGACTTGTAGCCTTCTCTCTTTTTTTTTAGAAAAGGACACTCTGTTCACTAAGAGTGTTTTGTATTAACTTTTATCATTTTTGATATAATAAAAGTCTTTGAAGTTTTTGGTTCCACCTCCTTTGTTGCCTCGCTGTGGATGAATTTGACCTCTTGATCACAATCTTTAATTAACTGACTGTGAATGCTGAACTTAGGTGAGACTAAGTTCTTTAAGCGAAGCGCGGCGTTTGACCCATAGGACCTTAGGCGAAAATAAGCCCTTTTGATGAGACGCGGCATTGGTTCATAGGGACTTAGGTAGAACTAAGTCCTTTTGATGAGACGCGGCGTCAATTCATGGAGAGACACGGTCATCAGTTCATAAGAACTCAGATAAAACTAAGTCCTTTTGATGAGTCGCAGCGTCAATCCATAGGGAGACGCGACGGCATTAACTCGCAGAGAGAAACGCGGCTTTGAGTAACGCGAGTCTGTCCTGCCAATGAAGACGCGACGCGAGGGACACAGCCTTGTGTATTTTCCCATTAATCTCAGAATGGGCTAAGTCCTTTGCTGAATCAAGTGCTTTCCCTTAAAATGGGCCCTGTTTGCTGAAGGGACACGATTCTGAGTCACGCGGACTTTCCTTTGGAACGCAGGTGGACGTTATTCATTCTGAGAAAAAAAAAAGGAGACGCGGGTTCCGGGACGCGGTTTTCCCATCTGCGTATCGATGTAGAGGTTACATGCGGCCTGACATAAAGATTTTATGAGATCTTTGAACGTCAAGTCTTTGCTGACGATTGGGAAACCGGGTCATCCGTTGTTTCCCGAAGCAATTATCCACGCGTTGGTTCCTCATTAGACTCAGGCGTTAATGCCTTTTAATGCAAAACCGGCGCTGGTGGTTTGAGACCAGCGCCTGCGACGGTTCCCAAGGCAACGTTCCACGCGTCAGACTCCTATTGGACTTTGACGGTCGTGCGGTCATTAAGGCCGACGGTTTTGATTAATGAACCATTAATGACAGCGATCAGGGGCTGCCTATAAATAGGGGTTCCTTCTCTCCCTTTAACAGTCTATACTGTGTTCTTTTTGAGAGCGGGTGCTCTGAGAGTTTCTGCCTTCCCCCTTCAAAGGACTTCACCAGGGGTTTGCCTCCATGGATGAAGGTGACCTAGAGCTTTCATGCTTCTGTTTGGTCTCTTCAGGACAAAGTGTCTCTCTGATCACCTTCCATGTCCATATTCTGATGCAGAGAGTTAAACTCTTGACAGAGGCCTCTGCTGGTATGCCGTCCCGACTTGCCGTGACGTTTCTAGTCCACCCAAGTTTGCACTTTGGCATCATCATCATCTGGGTTTCCTCATGAAGTCTGAGTTGGTGCATTCCTTCTGGAATTTGCGCCGCCGACTTAAACTTCCTTGGACGCGAGTACAGAAGTCTTTGGCACTTGGCGCTGACTTTGTTCATGAAGCTCGCGTTTTAAGGCCACTGACTTGGATGAATTCCAACTCGGGCTGAAGGTTTCAGACTCGAATTTTGCAACTCCTGTTCATTCAACAGGGAGATGGCAATTTTCGGCGTCTGAGTCTTTTCGCGTCTCGCTGATGCAAATCTTAGACTGCGTTTGAATCCTGTGTGTTATCACAGTTTTAACATCGCGTCTGTTTCTGTCACCGCGGGATTTGGCTCGCTGCGCGGATTATTCCCGCGTTTGCAGTCTTTGACAATAGCCGCGTCTGTCACTTAGTTTTCTTTGTTGAAGTATACTAAGTTCCAGATTTTCTAACCCCCTGTTTATTCCTTGTAGGTAGGCTTGATCGTCCTTGTTCAGGTTCGCTGGGCCCCTGGAAGAATATTTCAACCGGCAGACTTGTTCGATGTTCGTCCACAAGGGAATATATTATGGTCCTCGTCGTCCACAAGGGAATATATTATGTCCCTGACGAGGACTCGACCCTCGCCAAGGTCTCTTCAGATCCACTGCACCGGTCATGCCTGCTGGCAAGAGATGGTCAGGGTAAGTATGGCGGCGAGGGGGCTACGGTGGATAAGGTGGCAGATAGGATCCTCTTCCTCTCCCACTCCAGAAGTAACATCGAGGACTCCTCATGTCTGCTGGATGGTCTGCTGGGGAAAGAGATGCTCATGAACGAAGGGTTGCAGGACTTTCTGCTGCCACCAGACCTCAAGAACACCATTACTCTTAGCTTAGTCAGCTAGGGCTCTTTCGGTGTTTACATCATGCATCGTGGTGCAACCAGCTTCTGATCGTGGCCACAATTTGGCACTTCTTCAGCCACCGTGCACTTGGAATTAGATGCGGTTTCAAGGAGTGAGTGCAACGTCTGAGAGAGAGAGGGACTTCTTTGTACTCCTTAATTGTAACATTCAATCTTATTGTATAAGAGAGCGTTTTTACTGTAACACTCAATCTTATTGTATAAGAGAGCATTTTGTATCACTTTCATATGCTTGGAAATAAATAAAAGTGACACTTTTCTTTTTGCCTCTTTCATTGTCTTGAACTTTTTGTCTTGGACTCGTAGAAGCAAAGAATCTTTGACTTTGTCAAAATTATGATGATAATCTTAATAAGTCAAACTTTGTAGGGAAAGATCCTATTTCAGAAACTCTCACAATACTGTCAGAGGTGTAATATTAACTTGACAGAGATGAAATAATTTTTTTGGTGGACCTGCCACTTTATAAGAGAAAGTGACAAGTAGAATTGGTACCCCCAGGGAGGGTGAACTTTTATCAAGTGTTTGGGATTAACTTGATTGAGCTCAGCTGGGGATTTGATGGAAACACTGTTGATGGTGTAGTATTAACCTAACAATGTTTTTAGGTAGACTTGTTATTCTGTTGAAGAGAATAACAAGTGAGACTAGACTCGTGGGGAATCTAGGAAAGTTTGTTACCGTTAGAGGTGTGATATTAACTTAACGGGTTGAAAGTGGTCTTGTCAGAAGTGTAATGTTAACTTGATAAGGATGTGAGTCAGAGGTGTGATATTAACCTAACTCAGAAGTGTCACTGTCATAGGTGTGATGTTTAACTTGACAGTGAGGGTAATGCTAGAGGTGTAATGTTGAACTTGGCATTGGTCATCTCAGCTTGTATAAGGAAGTCCGAGGGAAAGTCATGGCCGTAGGTGTATTGTTTAACTTAGCAATGACTTGATGCTAGAGGTGTAATGTTAACTTAGCATCATCCATTTCAGCTTCGATATGGAAGTCTGAAGAAAAGTGACTGTCAGAGGTGTAATATTAAACCTGACAAAAACCTGATTATTGTTTAGAGGTGTGGTGTTAAACTTTAACAGTAATTTCGTCAGAGGTGTAGTATTAACTTGACAAAGATTGAAAGTTTGATACTCCGTGTAGAGTTGACAAGCAAAATTTGTACTCGACAAGGAATATTGAAAAGTTTCCATTACCAGAGGTATAGTGTTAACTTAGTAACGGTTGTATTTTGTAGACCTACCATTCTGTGGATGAGAATTGGTAAGGGATTTTGGAGGAAAGAGTGGAGCCAAGTCCACTTAGGATTTTTAGCAAACCCTCAGCTATCAACGGATTTGAGGTGCCTTTACCAACTACCGTTTGAGTTGGGCTAGCCATGCTATTCCCCTCAGCATGATGAGTTGTCGAAGACTTATGTTGGGCTTAAAAGCCAACATTTTCTCTATCCTTAGCCGTCGGGGGCGTCGGATGTTATAATGAAGAAATTCTTCTTACTTTGATCAGAGGTGTACTTTTAACTTGATCAGCGGAAGAATATCATCTAAGGATAGTATTTCTTCAGGAATCTGTCATTTATCGGCATCATGAGTGTATCGCCATTTGAGGTTATGAGGCGATACGACCCATTTGAGTAGACTGACTCTACTACAAATGGTCCTTCCCATTTGGGCTGGAATTTTCCTTTTGTCTTATGCGTCATTACCATGGGTCTTCTGACGGCTAAGACAAGATCGCCTTTCTTGAAAGTTCGCACTTTAACTTTCTTATTGAAGGCTCTGGTAATTCGAGCTTGGTAGAGCTCGATTTGCTGTTGGGCCTGCAGACGCTTATCATCTAAGGCCTCCAGTTCCTGGAGTCGCTGTCGATGCTTCTCCTCTGTTGTCATCTCTGCTGTCAAAGCGACGCGTAGAGATGGAATTTGGATTTCCAGTGGGAGCACGGCTTCACACCTGTATACCAAAGAAAATGGCGTAGCTTTAGTTGGGGTTCGCACAGTTGTGCGATAGGCCCATAAGCATTCACCCAGTTTGTCGTCCCAGTCTTGTTGACTTTTCGAGACGAACTTTTTGAGAAACTTGCCAATAGTCTTGTTGAAAGCTTCTGCGAGGCCATTAGCGGCAGGATAGTATGCCGTTGAGGACACACTCTGGATTCTGAACTTAGCGCAGAATCTCTGGAAAGCCTGGCTAATGAACTGGGATCCATTGTCATGGACAATTCGCCGAGGTATGCCGAAACGGTAAATAACGTGATGTTTTACGAACTTGATCACGTTCGACGTTTTGACCTCCTTCAAAGGAATTGCTTCGGCCCATTTAGAGAAGTAATCAGTTATTGCCAAAATAAACCGATGTCCTTTTGATGATGGTGGGCTGATAGGTCCGACCACGTCCATGCCCCACATTTCAAATGGCCAGGTAGAGGCCGTAGAGTGAAGGTAGCCTGGTGCTTGATGGATGAAATCGCCATGCACTTGGCAGGCGTGACATCTCTTGGCATAAGTGACGGCATCGGCAATCATCTTGGGCCAGTAGTAACCCAATCTTTGGAGTCGATGTGCCAGTTTTGGGCCAGGTTGATGGGCTCCACACATACCATCGTGGGCTTCTGTCAATACCTCTTGGGCTTCTTTTGGTGAGAGGCACCGGAGCAAGATCCCATCATGCGATCGACGATACAATGTTCGTGTAATCACATTGTAGTAAAATTTAGGGGCTTTCCTTCGAATGGCAGCCGCTTCCTTGGCGTCTTCAGGCAGGATGCCATACAAGACATAGTCGATATAGGGGAATCGCCAGTCTTTAAGCTCTGGCCCAGTTGACAATTCCAGCGCTTCTTTGTCTTGGCAATCTCCTTTTGACTCCTGATAGACCTCGAGAGCATTTCTCGGGCAATACAGGTCATGGCTGTAGACGAATATCTTCTCCATTGCTCCAGCTGGAAGAGCTAAGGAGGCCGCCGGGATGCGAGTGCATCCGCGTGCGCATTTTGCCTGCGCGGTACATGGTCGATGTAGAAGCTTGTAAATCCCTCGGCCATGCGGATAGTTGCGTTGTGGTAGGGTACTAGGTCCTCATGTCTGACTTCGTACTTCCCGCGAACTTGGCTGACGATGAGTTTAGAGTCGCCATATGCCTCGAGGTTTTTAACGCCAATCTCATCGGCGAATTGCATCCCAATCAAAAGAGCGTTGTACTCCGCCACATTGTTGGAACAAGGCTCAGTTAATGAGACAGCTCGGGGAATCACATAATTTTGTGGGGATACGAGTACTACTCCTACCCCTGCTACTACGTGTCCCTTTGGGCTTGTTCTTGATGCACCGTCGAAGAAAATTTGCCATACTTGACTTTCTAACGATGTCTGAGTCAGGCAAACTTCAGCAACTTCATCTGGGAGATCCTCGTAGATTTGGCCGCCCTCGGATCTGGGTGCTCAGCTAGGAAATCCGCCACCGCTTGTCCCTTAATGGCCTTTTGTGGTAAAAAGTGCATCTCATATTGGGAGAGCAATATGGCCCATTTGGCCAGTCGGCCGTTTAATGATGAAGGCTTAGTCATAAGTAACCTCAGGGGGTTGACTTTTGATATGACGTTTATAGTTTGGCCTACCAGATAGTGCCGCATTTTCTGAATAGCGAACACTAATGCCAAACATTCCTTCTCGATCGGGTTATACCGATGTTCGGCTCCGATTATTGTTCTACTCAAATAGTAGATTGCTTGCTCTCGTCCTTGGTCGTCGTTCTGAGCTAGTAGAGCTCCCAAAGAATGATCCATTGCTCGGACGTATACCAGGAAAGGCTTCCCGGATACCGGAGCTGCAAGGACTGGTGGTTGGGTGAGGTATTGCTTGATTTCCTCGAATGCTTGTTGGCAAGCGTCATCCCAAATGAACGAGACACCCTTCTTCATCAGCTTAGCGAAGGGTTGGCATCTTCCGGAAAGGTTTGAGATGAACCTGCGGATGTACGCCAATCGTCCTTGCAATCCCCTGAGCTCCTTGAGGCTTCTCGGGGTTGCATCTCCTGGATAGCGCGGATCTTTTCCGGGTCCAAATGGATTCCTGTAGAAGTTATAACAAATCCTAAGAATTTACCACTGGCCACCCCCAGGAAGGACTTTGTGGGATTCATCTTCAATTGATGAGCCCGTATGATGTCGAAGACCACCCTCAGGTCCGCTATGTGATCACCTTTAGTGCGGCTTTTTACCGCGATGTCATCAACATAACATTCCACCGTTTTGTGTATTTGCTGATGGAAAATAGCGTTCATGGCCCTTTGATAGGTTGCCCCTGCATTTTTCAGTCCGAAGGGCATGACGGTGTAGCAATATACCCCTAGAGGTGTCCTGAAGGAAGTATGCTTTTCGTCATCAGGATACATTTTGATTTGATTGTATCCTGAGAATCCGTCCATGAAGGACATTCGTTCGAATCCATAAGTATTGTCAATCATGACATCTGTGATCGGCAATGGGAATTCGTCCTTGGGGCAGGCCTCGTTTAGATCGCGGAAGTCGATGTAGATCTGGATCTTCCCGTTCTTCTTGGCGACGGGGACGATGTTGGCTACCCAGTCGGGATGTTGTTCTTCCCTGATGAAGCCAGAATCAATAAGTTTTCTGACTTCTGATTGAATTGCCTCCATTATCTCTGGACGGAACCGTCGCTGCTGTTGTTTGACAGGTTTTGCGTCCGGATTGATGTTGAGGCGGTGCATAGCCACTTGAGGATCAAGTCCAGGCATGTCCTCGTAATTCTAGGCGAAGACGTCTATATACTCTTGTACAAGAGATATTAGATCCTTTTTCTCCGAAGGTGACAGGCCGTCACTTATGAAGATGGGCTTAGGGTTAGCCTCATCTCCTAGGTTGACTTGAACAACCTTGTCTTCTGTGGGTGGCTCGCGCTGTTCAAAGCGATGTCCCAAAGAGCATTTAAATGTTTGATCCAAGGATCTGTATCAGATTGGATCATTTCTTCATTTCCATCTTCCAGGTGGCTTATCGAAACCATGTTCACTGAAAGTTCCTTGAAGATGTTGCTGACACTGACATCTGACTCCCAAGATGATGTGTCTGAAGAGTAATCGTTGCTCAACAATTCTTGAGAATCGGAGACTGATGGGACCGGAGTTGATACATAGCCCAACCCCCGGCGTGTCTGATGATAATAATCAGGGGTCTTCCCTTTCGGCACAAAGGATCGAAGCAGCGTCCTCCTTCCTTTGCCGAAGTTCAACCCGGGTCTGTTGGTCAGGTCGTACCCCATGCATCTCATCATTTTGAGTGCTTTTGGTTCATAATGACCGAACTGAGGGGACTCCTCCTCACTTCCCGAGTCTTCGCAGGGCGTTGGCTCAGACGAGATTCGCCCAAAAAGAATTGGTTTTTGGCCTTTTCGTCTTGCTGGAACCATAAATATAGATTCTTGCGCATTACCATTATCTTGGTATGTCTCGAAGGACGACTTCACTGGTACATGCAACGATGTCAAAGCATCTACTGCCGACCAGGGGTCATTGTCTACTTCGGTGCTAGTGTCTGATGGTACTGAATCAGAAGCAAACACAGAGAAATACGCAAAATCTAAATCTTCATTAATATACCAACCGCCTACATCGTCGGTGGTATTATCAACATCAAGCTTATTGGTGCTCTTTACAAGTGGTTCTAACTCCCACAGGCACTCTTCTTTCTCGGGCTCGGTGTCAGCTTCGTTACCAGAGTCTGGCTCCTCTGGTCGCGGGACTTCATCCATCTCCACCGGATCTTGGTACAACAAAGAGTCAGTGAAATAATTCTCGACCCCTTTGAACGGATACCTTTCGGCAATCAACGTCTGCACCTTTCCACTCCCGTCAATGTATTTCATGACTTGGTGGAGAGTGGAGGGAACGATGGAGTTGCGGTGAATCCACGGTCGTCCTAACAATAGATTGTAGGAAGTGTCGGCGTCGATGATGTAGCATGTCACTTCCGACTTGAGGCTTCCAATCTGGCATTTGAGCTTGATTTTCCCCATCGGACGGGTCTGGTTGGCATTGAACCCATAGATAGTTGTCTGAGTAGGGCTTAAACGATGAGTAGGAATGCCCAGGTGTTGCATGACCCGGCGAGGCATGATACTCAATGCGGACCCTGGATCTACCTGAATGCGGTTCACCTCAGACGATCCGATATACCCTGTGAAATACAGGGGTCGATCATGCTTCCCTTTAACCTGCATATCATCTGCTGTGAAGGTAATGCAGGGAGCATTTGGGGAGGTGTGGAGGCAATCCACTACATCTTCCTCCTTCGGAACCTGGGTCATGAAGACCTCGGCATTTGCCAGAGCTTCTTGTAGAGCTTCTCTGGTCGACTTTGATAGTCTAAGAAGTTCATACAAGGTAATGCGTGCCGGGATGTTAGCTAGTTGAGCCAGGACATCAAAGCGGTAAGGTGTCGTGGATCCTTCCGCCATACCTTTCGAAAGAACTCAAGAAAATCGAGTTTCTTTTTGCTTCTCCACCGGTGGCTTTATGGAGGGCCTGATTGGCTCTGCAGTTGGTTGTGGAGGGGCTACTGCCGTCTCGCCGTACTGTTTCAAGTACGCCTGTCCTGAACGGGTTCCCGCCATCGGTTGATTGGGTTCTGCGGCCAAGACTATTGTTTCCTCCTCTGAGTCGGTTAACGAGGGAACATCAGTCTCGGCTTCTCGAGAGGAGGCACCCACCACATTGCAGGATGAGGCCTTTGCCTTGCCTTTGGATTTCCTGTTGGTCACAGTAGTCCATTGCTGTTCATTGACAAGGTCAGGGTGGACCCACATGGTTTCCCTTGAGGTGTAGGGACAGGTACCAAGCCTTTCTCTTGCTACTGGTGAGGGTCTGTGTTGACCACTCTCAGCTCTCCTCTTGGAATAGGGGCCACCCCTGCAGGCGTTGGGGGTTGTCTTCCAAACTGGAGAACTGACGTCACATTAGCCGTCACCTTCTTCTTCTCTGGTCGGAGCTTTAACACCTCCGCGTTAATCAGAGCTTGAAGGATGTCCTTGAAGACGTAGCAGCTCTTAGTAGGGTGCCCCAGCATCCTGTGGTAAAGCAATAGGTGGGATTGTCGGTCTTGCCGACTTCCTCGGGGCGCCTAGCTTCAGGGAGCTTCAGTCGGTTACTCTTGTTGAGTAGTTTAAAGAGCGAATCGACATGTTCCTCCTTGAAGGAATATTGCTTGTTGGCGCGTGGCTGGCTTGAAGAGCCACTCGCCTTGCCTGATTGAGGCTTGGCGGGAGATTTGGTCTCCGTTGCCAAATTATCCTTCCGCTTTGTTTGGAGGGATGTGTCTGGCGCACGCCTTGTCGACCTTTCCGGCCTAGGCTTACCTTCCTCCGCTCTGACGCGGGCGACAATCTCCTCAGCCTGTTCACCTTGTTGGACTAATTGCTTCCAGGTGCGGCTTTCAGCAACTCCTATTTGAGCAAGGAGTGAGGTTTGGAGATTGTGGCGGCATGTTTCCACCAGGGTGGCCTGGGTCATACCGCTTGGACACCAGAGTGCCACGTTCCGAAACCTTTCCACGAAAGATTTGACGGACTCCCCTTTTCGCTGTTTGGTAGCCAAAAGAGTGGGCATCGTGACTTCGAAGTCGTCCTCGAAGAAGCGTGTTAAGAACAGCTTCTCCAAATCGCCCCAGTTCTTGATAGAACCTTCTGGGAGCTTCATAAACCATTCAAAGGCCAACCCTTTCAGGGTGCCGATGAACAGGCGCGCCAGGATGGCGTCATTATCTACTACATTCCCGGTTTAGGATTTGAAGTAGTAGATGTGTTGGTTGGGTGACCCCCTTCCCATCAAAGGCTTGGAGAGTTGGAGCTTTGAACTTGGGCGGGTACGGAACCAAGTCCCATTTAGCCGGGTAGGGCCGGACTACTCCTGCTTCTTGGAGGTCTGTGCGATTGGCAAGGGCCTCGAGGCGTCGCTCCAGTTGACTCATTCTTTTAGCATGAGCCTTCCCCGGGTCTTGGTCGCCCTTTACTTGCGACGAGGACTTGGACGAGCCGGAAGTAGATCGCCGCGTCTCCCCAGAAGGTTCGGAAGATGAGCTTTCTCCCTTTCTCCCTTTGCCCTTTGACTTTTTAGGAGGGGACCTCCTCCTGTCTTCGAGCAGCTGTGCAATCGCCTGCTTGAGGGAGTTGATAGATTCCTGCTGAGAAAGAATCATATCCATTTGTGCCTTCTGGATCTGCTCTAAACGTTTAGCCGTCTCCTCAGGAGTGCCTGTCATGTAGGCAGAGGTCTCCTTCTCGACGGAAGAGTTCGAAGCCCTTGATTCCGCTACGGCGGAGTGAGAATCATTCACTTCAATGCCATGGGCTAAGGCATTATAGTCAATTGGGGGAATGGCCCCAGTCCGGGTGCGAGTGTGTCGGTACACTCCTTCCGGTTCAGAGTCAGACTCGTCAGAGCTGACTGCAGGTTGTTTTCCCTTGCTCCTGCTTGTCATATTCGCAGTGAGCTCCGGGTACTCAACGTCAGTGAAGGTTCTCCTTCTGTGGGAGCGTCTTCTTTTAGCTGACAGGGGAATCAGGGTCAGCTGTCTGACTAAAGACTGCTGGTGCACGCCTGATCCGCAACGGCACTCAGAGAGCATATGGATGAGCCGTTGGCAGCAACATGACGAAGTGGCCTGATTGACACTTCTTTTCTTCGTCAAATAATCCCTCAAATCCATGGGAGGGGGATTGAAAAGTTTAGCCTCGCAACGTCGAAGACGGGAGGCATCCATGTGCTGTACAGCCTGGACGCACGCTTCAGGGACGCGGTTCTCGCGCCGCAGCTGTTCAGCGCGCGTTTGGCGCCTTTGTTGCGACAAGACGCGCTTGTCGCGTTGCTGCTTGGTGTGTCGGGGCAGAGACACTTGAGAGAGAGTGGGCTACTGGGCCTCACGCCTATGGGCGTGTGCCTCTCGCGCTTGATGAGGCGCAGAGGCTTCACCTTGGCGTTGGGAAAGTTGGTCTTCAGAGGACCTAGCTTGAGGAGTCTCGCGCTTGGGCCGCCAAACGCGGACTTCACGTGCCGGACGTGGCGCGGGCAAGGCGCCAGATTGTACGTCGCGTCCAGCCTCAGTCAGACAACCAGAGGTTCCAACTTGCAGCTGACGCGCACGTCTCCTCTGTCGACGCTCAGCGTTCCGGTTGCGTCGCGGAGGTGGAGAGAGACCAACAACATCCTGATGCTGAACATCAGAGATTTTAACCACGCAGGTCTCCTGAGAGACGCTGACGCAGGTGTTCTGTGTGACGCGGTTGGTCGCAAAGGCAGTTGTGCCTGGGACCACGCGGGCCTTCTGAGAGGCGTTGGCGCGTGCACCTTGCTTGGCACAGTTGGCAGCAGGGGTGCCCGAGAGAGCCACAGATCGGGCTTCAGGGCCATTCCTCGTCGAGACCCGGTCTTTGGGCTCTTGGAGCCAGAAGAGAGAAACTCTTCATACTTCGCCTGGTCGAACTCGACAATGAGCGATTCGACCATCTTCCCCTTACGGAGGACGTCATCCTGCGCCACGATTTGCTCGTCAGTGACAAATAGAGTCCCCAGCGGAGTCGCCATCTCTTGTACGCGCCGGAAAAAAGAGAAAGAAGGTCTTTGCTGTAAGGTTTTCCTTGAATCAGATGAAAAGATTACAACAAAAAAAAAATAACTTTTCCTTCCAGTTACAAGGGAGGGAGGATGTTGAGTCTTGAATCCTCCCTTTGTTTAATGCTGGGTTCTTCGTGTGGCGGTGGAGAGTGAATCTTGTTCTCCGTTGACCGGATGACCATCGGGATCGTCAGGGATCTTCTCTTCGGCTGGTAGAAAGAGTAGCACAGCTCTTGTCTACCAAAACTCTCAAAGAGAAGGTAGGCAAAGAGTAGCTTGTACGCAGCAAGCTTGACGAAGAGTTGAGCTCTCTCCTTTTTTCTGCCGTGTCTGGTCGTCTGATTGCCGATCCTCTTATCACCAAATGCCTTTGATTGCTGATCGCCAATTGCCACTCTCCTCTTATCGTCCCCTCTTCTCTCTCATTGCCTCTTCTTGCCTGACCTCATAGCAAACGAGGCTATTTATAGAGGTCCTAGGGGGTGAACGTGCCCCCTAAAAATGCTCCACGATGAGGGGCTGACCTCCCCGCTATGTGGGCGGCGACTGGCCCCATAACCAGGGCGGTTATAACTGAGACGCGAGTTTAAGCCCACACGCCTTGAGGTTGGGGCGCGGGTGTCGAGCCCATGCGCCTTGATGCTGAGACGCGGGTGTCGAGCCCACGCGCCTTGATGCTGAGACGCGGTGTCGAGCCCACGCGCCTTGATGCTGAGACGCGGGTGTCGAGCCCACGCGCCTTGATGTTGAAACTCTGCCTTTTAATGGCTTGTCTATTAGTGATTTTTAGACAGCCTACACATATATAACTTCATGAGTTTTGTCATCATCAAAAAGGGGGAGATTGTTGGCCCAAAGGCCTATCACCCTAGTTTTGATGATGATCAACTCATGAAGTTATGTTTACTAATGATCTTGTGTTTAATTAGTGACAGATTTCATTATCAAGATCTTAGTAGGTGCATAGCTCAACAAAGGATAAAATGTCAAGATTTGGAGCTAGCACGGTGTGATCCAAGGAGCTTTTGGATCAAGCTTGGACCAAGTCAAGATGATGAGAAGACTTCAAGGGAAGACTTCAAGATCAAGACTTGTGTCTAGGTATAAGATTTTGTTTTTGTTTTAGAGTAAAATGTAAAGGATAGATTGTTGGTGGATTGCTCAAGTACATATACACACACACTCTTGATTTAGTTTGTTTTTAGAAAAGAATTTTAACCAAAAACCAAACATGTATTCAAGTGAAGATTTCAAGTGTTTTGTTCATTTTTGGTATTCATGTTTACATCTTTCAACCAAAACCAAGTTTATGCTTATTGTCAAAAACATAAATATTTCATCTTGATTGTGTAGTGGATCATATCCATACACACTATGCTTTAAAACAATATCTTGTTTTTGTATTTGATGAAGATTTGGAAAAACATGTTTTGGAAAAATATTGTTTTTGGAAAAACAGTTTTTATCATGAGCCAAATATTTCCAAGTTACAAAAATAGTCCAATCTTTTATAACATGCCTTGATTTTGTGCAAGCATGTTTGTATATCAAAGTATATTGGTTAAACTATTTTTTCTAGATTTTTAAGTATTTTATGGGATTTTATTTGAGCCAAAAAGACAAACTTTTTAATCCTAAAAAAATTGTTTCAGGCTTCAGATAAGTCGACTTGCTTCCTTTTATAGTCGACTAACCCTGAAGTTGGTCGACAGGCTCGGTCGACCGACGTGCACAGACGTGCACGCCTTTGTGCACTGGAGGACGGCCGATCGTACGGGTCGACCGCTCCAGAGAGCTAGGCTCTCTGGAAATCTCGGCCGACCGTACGGGTCGACCGACAGAGAGTTCTACTCTCTGCTCCAGTGGCTCGGTCGACCCGGGCGGTCGACCGTGGCTCCAACGGTCGGATTTCTGACCGTTGGCGGTCGACCGACCCGGTCGACCGGCAGGCCTGACAGACCCCAACGGCTATATTTTTCTGGCCTATAAATTTGGGGGTTTGGTCATTGTTTTGCAAGAAGATTTTAGGAGAGCTTTGAGTCAGTTTTTCCCACTGCATTAAAAGAGTTTTCTCCACAAATTTGAGAGCTAATATTTTCAATCAAAAGGAAAGATTTTATTTAGAGTGTGTTAAAAGAGATCTCTTGAGTTTTTCACCAAAGTTCCAATCCTTGCTTTTCTCACACAAACACTTGAGCAACCATTGTCTATTCATCTTATAGGAGTGTTGTAGTGAGATTGTTTTTAGGTGATCAAAGTGATGTGATCACTAAAGACTTCATTTGTTACTTTGAGGAGGCGGACGTGTGTGTCCGCGTTGTTTTGAGTTCAGGTGCGGACTCGGTGGTTTGAGGTGCGGCCTCGGCGAGCTAGTGAGTTTGCGTGTGTACGGGACTAGGGAGTCCGAGGGCTTGTTGGTGTTGCGGCACCGGGGAGAGATCCATTGGGATCTTTCATAGTGGAAATCCTTCGTGTGTCGAAGGCGGGGATGTAGAGCAAGTGTGCTCGAACCTCGAAACATACCCTTGTGTTTGTGATTGCTCATTCTCTCTCTCTATCTCTTTTATATCTTGCATTCAATTATAGTGTTTATCATTTACATGCTTGATATATTGTGTGCATAATTGATATACTTGCTTGGGATTGTTTGCTAACACTTGTATTCAACCAAGAGAGCCAACGCGGCACCTCAACCCATTCAAGCGGAATCTAGAGGAGTTTGTCCAGAGCCCTTCACGGGGAATTCGGCAACACTCTTTGGTTATACGTGGTGATTAGTGTAAAAGTTTTAATTTGATCATAATTGTTTTAGCTTCCGCATTATTTGGCATTAAGTGACCATTAGATTAGCCATCACCTATTCACCCCCCTCTAGGTGAACTTACACATATGAGTTTTTATTTTAATTTCTATGCTTCATGTTTTGATTACATGTTTAGATTTTAGTTTTCATTAAAACTTAGGTATATACTTGTACAACTAGTGAGCCACAAATAGATTATTATATGTTTGTGCTTCAAAGCTCATTTGTACTCATTAGATGTACTAGTATAGTCTAGTTTTGGTGATTCATGCATTTGACTTGTATTCTCATTTCATGTTTATGTTTAAACTTCATGTATATGTCATTGTGTCTAAACTATTAGCTATACATATACATCCTTGAGCCACTCACCTTCATGCATATACTTTTGTGGACTCGTTTATATTTGGATATGTATGTATACTTTAGTTTGTACACGACATACATATACCTTGAAGGATTCTAGTTTTGATGATTTTCATGTTTTTTAAAAGAATTTCTTATTAAGCTTAATTGCATATTTTCATGATGATATGTTTTACATAACACTTGTACACTCACTTTAGTTGATGTTGTCTCATGATTTTGTTTTCATGAGTACAATTTGTACTTTATAGATTTTGAGTGTTTGGTGATCATGTGATTTACATGCTTTTCATGGAATATATTTTTGTTTTATTCCTTGCTTGAAGGATTTCGTACTAGTTTTCAAAATTTTCATATAACTAGTTCGTATTCTTCATTTTAGAAGAGTTTTCAATTATGCTAAACTATTTTCAAACCTATTTTTGAAAACCCTTTCCATTTAAGGGCGGTTGGTTGGGCGACCATGCCTTGTATGCTTCTTATTGAAAATCATTTTAAACATGTGCATGAAATGGGTGGTAGGTAATATGAGTTATACACTTGACTTATTATATTTTCAATTGGTATCATTGGATCTTTTCAATTGGTATCACTATTGACATTCTTTTTGTATACTCATATATGTTTTTATATATGTATGCTTCAATTTCAAATAGTATCAATTTCGATTGGTATTAAATTTTTCATACATATATATATATGTTTTATTTGTGCTTACTATATCTCTATATTTTTGAGCACAAATTTTAGTTATGCTAAGCTTGATTTCTTAAATGACTATTATATTTCAATTGATTATATTTCAATTGGTATCTTATACAAGCTTATGCATCATTTTATTTGGTATTTCATAAAGGGGGAGAAAATTCATATTTCACCTTTCAATTGGTTTTGTTATTTTACTCCCATACTTTATGTTCAAAATGATTTATTTACTTACAATTGGTATTTAAATTGGCATTTACTTACAATTGGTATCAATTGGTATTTAAATTTATATTAAAATATTTGTTTTATGTACCTTAAATCGGTATGTTTTCTTTCACCCCTTCTTGATATTCTTTTTGTTTAAGACAAAAAGGGGGAGAACATTGTTTTATTATTTTCTTTGACCCCTTTGTTGATGATTGACAAAAAGGGGGAGAAGTATTTGAGTTTATATGCATGTTTATGGTTTATTTATAAGTTTATATCAAAGTTGTTTCATATTCATATTTTTTATTGTTGGTATCAAAAGCTTTTCTTGATTATCTTCCAATTGGTATCAAGAATTTTTATTGATTGAATTTTTTTATTGATTGGTATCAAGAGCTTTTATTGCTTTTATTGATAAAATTTTCACATTGAAATTTTTATTGGTATCAAGAGTAATATTTTAAGTTTATTTTTTTAATTGATACTTAAGAACATGTTTATTTTAAATAAAAGAAAAAGGAATTTATTTTAAAAGTTTGGTATCAAGAGCATGTTCATTTCATTGTTTTATGCATGTTGATGCATATTCATATTTAGCATTCATTGCATATATTTATTGTTTATTGCTATGCATGAGTTAAGGGGGAGCTTCTTTGAAGCTTAACTTTAATCCATGCATATATAACTCCATGAGTTTCGTCATCATCAAAAAGGGGGAGATTGTTGGCCCAGAGGCCTTCCACTCTAGTTTTGATGATGATTAACTTATGTAGTTATAGTTTACTAATAATCTTATGATGTTTAGTTTCAGATACTTAACCAAGATATTAGTAGGTGATTAGCTTCAACAAAGGAGTTTTGGAGCTTTCACATGGTGATTCAAGAGCCCGAGCGTCAAAGTTCATATCTAGCACTCGGTTGGAGTCAAACTCGTGGATCACGTTTGGATCGAGTCGACTTGGAGACGACGCTTTACAAGAAGACTTCGATACAATATTTAGTTTATAGTTTAGATCCATTGTTAAAGATTAGATAGTATGATATACTCAAGTTCACAACACACACTTGTTTAAGTTTCATGTTTTGGTTTTCGGTTTTCGGTTTAACGATCTTGGTTTTCATGAATAGATAGAATCAACAAGTTTACATGGTTTAATGTATATTAGATTTGTTCTATATACATGTATGCTTCAACTATTTAAACAAACTTAGTTTGATAGTCTATTTCATAAGTTTGGAGTTTTGGTATTTTAACAAAACTTATTTTCGGATTTAAATGTCAAAAACAGTGATATATATTTCATGTATATTGGATTCTATCTATATACTACATGCTTAAATGTTGTTTCTATATCATGTTTTTGTATTTGGATGAGTTTTGGACAAAACGATTTTCCATTTCAAAAATCCTAGTTTTGAAAAATACGGAATTTGGTTTTCGGTAAAATTTCCATAACACAAAAAGAGTTCAAAATGTTTGTAACTTGGTTTGATTTTTACTCAAACAAGTTTGTATTTCAAAGAGAATATAAGAACTTATTTTTGTGAATTTTTAGAGATTTTATAGGATTTAATTGGATAATAAAAACCCAGCTTTAAAGTTCTGAAAATGCCCTGCCAGGCTCTGGCGGTCGACCGGGCCGGTCGACCGGACCCAGAGTCGGTCGACCGGATCAGTCGACTGACGTGCACAAGAACGTGCACGCTGACCAGCCACTTAGGCCGGTCGACCGACTGAAAGTGCCCCACTCTCGGGTAGGGGCGGTCGACCGGACGGTCGACCGTGAGGCTTGGCACGGTCGACCGAGCGGTCGACCGGCCAGAGAGCAACTGCTACACTTAAACCATCAAAACTAAACAAGAGTAAGCATGGAGTAAAGTAATGTTAGCTTGTTAGAGAGTTAGGATGTTAGAGTGTTAGAATCCATCATCATGAGCCATCAATTTGATCTTGCAAGAGCAAGGCCAAGTAGAGACTATTAGATTCATGTGGATTATCAAATAAAAAGTTAGCAAATTAGTGGTTAGTAGTTAGTTGCCATGAGAGAAAATTAGCTAAACATGTAAAAAAAATTAGATAGAAAACACAGAGAGGTAAAGAAAGAACCTTTCATAACTTGTCACCTTCTATTATAAGCACTCTTACTTTCTACTCATGTATCACTCTCTCTCCTATTACAAGATCTAAAAGAAATAGAAAATACAAAGAGGAAGAAGAAGAAAAACTAAACTAAACTATCCTAAACTACAACTTGAAAAGAAACTGTCCTGTTCTCTCTGTATTTTTTTTCAACTGAAGAACCCCAGGGGGTATATATAGGCACCAGGGGAATGGGGGGCCAGGGGCAAACCTTGGCCCAAAGTACGGGTGCGGCCGCGCCCGTACGGCCGCGAAAACGCGGCAAAAGCTACATTTCTGCGGCTCTTCTAGAGCCGCGCGCGTGGCTCTTTCTGCCGCGCGCTGTCCCGTCTATCCCCTTTCAGCTGCAAGTCCCGGTTTCTGGTTTTGGGCCCCTGGTTTTGATAAAACTGCTCTCCAAGGTCAATGGCTATATTATAGGCCTTTAATCAACCATTAAATGATGATTTAGGGTCTTCTTCTTTATTGCACACCATGGACCTAAAAACATGCAAGAAAGCTATTATTAGAAGAATTTAATATTTAATAAATGCGAAGATGTGATATGAAATATGCAGTTTTAGAGATTAAATCACACCCCCACACTTATCTTTTACTCGTCCCGAGCAAAACAAAACTAAAAGAATTATTACACCACTTTCGCAGGTGACGCGATTGCACTGAGCATGTGCAACAAGCCGTTAAACCTCTAGGTTTCCCTTAGAGGAGGAGTTTTGTCTCCTGAGGGTTTTCAGCGGATTACACCTACAAAATTAATAACAAAAGAAATCAAATGTCAGTATTTTAAAAAAACATTTTTGAAATAGAGAAAAGTGTTGAAGAATTTTTGCGAAAATATAAGTGATCCAAGGTCAGAGGTTAAGCAGAAATTGTTCTTTCTTAAACTAAGTCAAAATACAAAATCTTGTTATAAATTAAATGTAAGAATTTAAAATTGAATTGATTCTTTGATCTTTCATAAATATGCACTTTGTGAATAATGAAGGTTTTTGGATATTGACTCAAACTTTTATGCCATTGATTTTTGTATATTTATTTATTTATTTTTCCTTTTTTCTTCCCTTAGTTTTCTTAGGCTTCTTATTTACCCGGGTTGTGAGCCTTTAGCCGGTGACTCCCAAATCAGATGATCTTAGGGCACCAGATGAGAAAATATCTCTCGGACTTAAGGACTGGAGTAAATAAGGCCACAAAACTAAAGGGGATTATTTTAATTTTTGTCCACCATTTTAGGCATGAATAATCATGCTTCCTGAGGCATAGTTACCCAACTTCAATAAGTGATTTTTATTATCATTATATATATATATATATATATATATATATATATATATATATATATATATATATATTTTATGGCATTATCAGTCTTTATTTCAATCCCAAACGTTGTGTAAGTGTGAAGTGTATAAATCTAAGGCGAAAAATTCAAGATTAAATTATCTTTTCAATCTTACTTTCTTATCCTAAAATTTAAATAAGATCTATTATTTTGACTCAGTTTAAAATTTCATATTTTAGGTCTTCCTAATTCCTAAGATAATCTTAATTTCCTTAAAAATAAATCAAAACTATTTATCTTATTTCAAAATGTTTTGTAAAAAGAAAAGAAAAGGTTTTAATAAAAGAGAAAAGTTTTTATACAAAAGAAAATTTCAAAAAGTTCCTAAAAAGAAGTGTAAAAGAAAGAAAATTTAAAACTACCTATGTTAGTAAACCCTCCCCCATACTTATCTCATGCATTGTCCTCAATGTATCGTGAATGTGTATATACATGAAACAAATGGAGAGGGAAGAAAAATTACCTCATGGTGGCTCCGGTGGTGGTTTGACTGGGACAAGCGTTGCAACCCAATCAAGATAATGTGGTGGCTCACGGAATCCATATTATTGACCTTTTTTTATTAACATATTTACTATCCCCAATTTTAATAGGATCATGCAAGATCCTATCATGAAAATTATTCTATTTACATGACCAATCTTGAAATATCATCACTGAGTCATTTTGGTCAATACCTTAGTCTAACAATAGATTGTAGTTTTGTGGAATGGATAACTTGGGCTTTGAATTGAAAAGTTCGGGAACCAATACTAACTTGAGAAAATCAACTTTGGGTTCGAGAGTCGGTTTAGGTTCAAGAGTTGAGTCCAAATCACAGAATTTAATTTCACATTCTGTTCCCATCAATGAAATGTGACTATCTAAAAGAAGTGGTTCAATTTCAAAATCTATGGATACATGAATCAATGTTGGCTCGGGCAATGGGTCCAACTTGGGTAAGGATGCTGGAGTCAATATAGATTCAAAGATTAGAATTGAATCACAAAGTTGTGGGTCAGGTTCACATTCATATTCAAGTTCAATTTCATTGAAATGAAAACTTGCCAATTTGTCAAAGGGTAGATATTGGTCAAGTTCAAGGTTTTGTGGTGAAATTGAATCTTGGTCGAAGTCTTCAAGATTCCATGATTTTTGGTTTTCATCAATATGATTAGAAGTATTAGGATAGTCAAAGATTGGGTAGGGAGAGTGTCCTTATTCCTACACATGTTTTTCAATCTACTAAGTCTAGCTTCTATCATATTAAAAGGATCGCTTTGGAACTGAATCATGGATTCCGTACTCTTTTCTAAGTTTGTATGTTCTTCTTGTTGTGGGACATAGAAAATGGAGTAAGGATCTTGGATTTGAAATTTTTGATGGGATTTTGAGTCCTCTAGATTTTGAATTCGTCGCTTGAGTTTCTCTAAGGCTTTCATCCAGTTTTCCCAGTCAATTAGTTCTTCTAATGGGTGTTCGGGGGAAGGAGTATATGAAGCCGGATGTTGGTAAGGTGGTTAACCATAATACTCAGGGGAGTTATATCCCTATTGACTCGGTGAAGAGTGGTGATGATATTCCAGTCTTGTTCATAGTATTGGGACTGGGGCACATATTTAGTCGGATAATCCCAATTCGGCACATAAGGTTGGTTCATGTTGTACATAGCCGGGTCGGAATTATCCGAGTCAAAAGAGGTCAGGGTGAAATATGGATTCACATTTGAATGGAAAAAATTGTTGTTGTTGAAATCCATATCACAATTTACAAAAACAAACAAACAAACAAACAAATAAAGAAAAAGAAAAAGAAAAAGAAAACAAGCCTATGCTAGGGTTGACTTAGACCTAGACGACTTCTAACTGGTTAGACTGTCCACGAGGGGTACATTGTCGGAATCTGATCACGAGTTAATCTGCCAGGTAGGGGCAAGATCAGTGGGAGGTATCCGTGCCGGAGCAACGGGCCTAGTTATGCCAAACCACTATTCTTCGAATTTTTGCCTCTCAATCCCCAACCTTAGGCACCGATTTGACAAGAGTCAAACTCTAACAACTTTCCGCTTAGGTCAATCTCCTAAATGAATCTGGGATGTCCCTAGGGGCCAACGTCTAGCAGATTTTTATTTAGGCTTGGGTTGTGTGAGTGGGGAGGTGATTTTTGGGGTAAGGGAGGGTAATGACTTCCCTACCTTATGTTGTATTAGATTTTGTTCTTAAGTTCAATCGTGCAACTGTGCAATATAGATAAGAATGAACACATAAAGCAAGTAAATCACCCACGTTTTTTCCTAACTATATGCAATGCAATATGAATACCTCCGTCAAGATCACAACACAAGAATAAAATACATTATATTGGAATAAAAATTGACAAGTGCCTAGATGCAAATGTCTAAACCATTTTAAAATATTCAATTTCTTTATTTTAGTTCTTAAAATTATTTACAGTGCACAGGTAATATAAACAAAAATTAGCAGCAGAATATAAGAATATATAAGAATTTACCTAACCACACAAGAGCAAGTGTGAACTTCTGCAATGCTAAAACTTAAACCTGCACATCAAAAAACAAAAAGAAAAGTTAACAAAAATGTGAAATCAAACTGTTCCCATCCCCGGCAACGGCGCCAAAATTTGATCGAGGGAAAACTGCGCACGAAAAGTATATGTTTAAAATCAAGAGTTAAAGTGTGTGTGCTTTGGCTTCCTCGATATTTCCGTTATAGCATAGAGGCTAAAACGAGTCAAATCCACAAGGACGGGAGGCGATAGAATCTTTACTGACTGATTCACGTGTGTGTTAAAAGTTCTTCAATGTTTGAAAGAATGAAAAGAAAGAAAAACAAAGAATGGAATAGAGGAGTATGGTGAAACACGAAGAAGTGGGAACATAGAAGATAAAATATTTGTAGTTTTTGAAAGTATTTCTAAAACAAAGTGAATAGATAAAAAAAACTCATGGCTACTAACTACTAATGACTCCACCAATATGCTAACCTCTTAGTGATAGTTGCCTCACATGTATCATTGGTCATCACCAGTTCTTGGTTCAAGAGCTTCTCAAAGTATGACCCATATGTTGACTCATCACATCTAAACTCAACAAAATAAGAGCAAGCTATACTTAAATCATCAAAACTAAACAAGAGTAAGCATGGAGTAAAGTAATGTTAGCTTGTTAGAGAGTTAGGATGTTAGAGTGTTAGAATCCATCATCATGAGCCATCAATGGCTCTTGCAAGAGTAAGGCCAAGTAGAGGCTATTAGATTCATGTGGGTTATCAAATAAAAAGTTAGCAAGTTAGTGGTTAGTAGTTAGTTATCATGAGAGAAAATTAGCTAAACATGTAAAAGGAGTTGGATAGAAAATAAAGAGAGATAAAGAGAGAACCTTTCATAGCTTATCACCTTCTATTACAAGCACTCTTACTTTCCACTCATGTATCACTCTCTCTCATATTACAAGATCTAAAAGAAATGAAAAATACAAAGAGGAAGAAGAATAAAAACTAAACTAAACTACCCTAAACTACAATTTGAAAAGAAACTACCCCATTCTCTCTGTATTTTTTCAATTGAAGAACCCCAGGGGGTATATATAGGCACTAGGGGAAAGGGGGGCCAGGGGGCAAACCCTGGCCCAAAGTACAGGCGCGGATGCGCCTGTACGGCCGCGGAAACACGCGTGCGTGGCTCTTTCTACCGCGCGCTATCTCGTCTGTCCCCTGTCAAGTGCAGGTCCCATTTTCTAGTTTTGGGCCCCTGGTTTTGACAAAATTGCTTTCCAAGGTCAATGGCTATATTATAGGCCTTTAATCACCCATTAAATGGTGATTTAGGGTCTTCTTCTTCATTGCACACCATGGACCTAGAAACATACAAGAAAGCTGTTATTAGCAGAATTTAATATTTAATAAATGTGAAGATGTGATATAAAATATGCAGTTTTAGAGACTAATCAATGACCGATTGAGAAACTTTTGAATTCAGAGTTTTACCATTCAGAGGTGATAGTCTGGACATGACGACAAAAAGAAAGATGAGATTTGACTATCTGTATGTTTAGAGGTGTTTGACTGGACATAACTGATTAAGAAGCGACCAAGCTCAGAAATTTGTCGTTCAGAGGTGACAATCGAGACATAATGATAAAAGGAAGGTGAACTTAGTTTTAGGGACTCGTTTATTCAGAGATGATAAACTGGATGTGATAGACTAAGACACATTAAATTCTAAATCCGCTGCCAGAGATCATAATGATAACATAGCAGCTAGTCCACTGGGAAATGGAAGGCTGAATTAGATCTGGGCACCCGTCAGTTTAGAGGTGATGGACTGGATAAAACCGACTAAGAGACACCGGCTCACAATTCGTTGTTAAGATGTGATTGACTAACTTGACAGTAAGAACTCCCCGGACTTGACGAGGGAAAGGAGAATAAGGTTATGGACTCGTCTGCTCAGAGGTGGTGAACTAGACATAATAGTTTGTATACCATAAAAGGGAAGAGATCTGGGCACTTATCGGTTCAGAAATGATAAACTGTAAATAACCGACAAAGGAACATCAGACTCAAGGTACTGCCATTCAGAGTTGGCGAATTGGATGTAACAACAAAAGAGTAGTTTTTACTAGACTGAAAGATGAGACTTGGCATCTGTCGGTTCAGAGGTAATATGGACATAACCGATTGAGAAGCCACCAAGATCAGAGTTCTGCCATTCAGAGATGATAAACTGGATGTGACGGCAAAAATAGTTATTCCACTAGGGAATATGATTTGATTATAAATTTCATGGGAAAATTAACGTTTCCTTTAAGAATCATTTGGAAGAAACTTTCAGAGGTATAATGTGAACGTGACAACCGAAAAGTCTACTGGGACTAAAAAGGGTAATAATAGACTCCGAGGGGAATTTATTAGGACTCACTGGGGTGTTAAAAGGAATTCCATGCCATAAAAAAATTGTTAGAGATAATCATTAATGTGACAATAAAGTTGGGGAAGATATGATGCAAATTCCTTGTTGGAGAATTTAGAAAGGGATTTTGCCTAAAGTGATTGTGATAAATTCTCCACCTGGAGATTCACCAGAGTTACTTGTCAGAGGTTTGATGTTAACTTGACAAGCGTTAATGTGCTGTTAATATAACAACAATTTCAGTAAGTCCACCATTCTATGGAAGAGAATGATAGGTGGAGTTCCAATCCGATAGAGACATTAGCCAGATCCGCTGGGGATATTAAAAGGTTTTACTATCAAAGGTATTAGTTGTAACGTGGTAGTTCTGATTTATGATTCATCTTATTGGAAAAATGAATACAGCCTTTTATGGTCTAACCATTCCATGGACCGGAATTTGTAGGGCACTTTGGTGGGAAAGCGGGATCAGGTCTCTTAAGATTTTTAGCAAATCCTCAGTTATCTATGGATTTGGTATGCTTTTACCAACTATTGCTTGAGTTTGGCTAGCCATGCTATCCCCTCAGCATGATGAGTTGTCGAGGACTTTATATTGGGCTTATAAGCCAATATTTTCCTCTGGCTTTATTCACTGAAGGCTTCGGATCATGTCACTTGAAGTGAATTTTTTTTGCATTCTACTGGTGATCTCTAAAATCTCACTTGGGAATTTGTCGAGTAGTCGAAGTTCCCGATGAAGTGTCACCTGATCAAGATTCTAGTTCTCGGCTGGTCGTCAAGTCGAGACATGGAATATGAGCTTTGTGGGGAATTTATCGAGTAAGTCAAGATCCCTCATGGAGCTTTACTTTAGTTCGTCATAGCCAAGACTCAGGTTTGTAGCCGATCACCAAATTCAGATATAAATGTAGAAGTACTGGAAAGGTCCTGCAAGGATGCATCACGAACTTACTTTGATGAATTTGGCTCATTAAAGATTGTTATGAAGCCAAACTGATTTGCCGAAAGAAAAATGTAGAGATGGTTGAAATTGATTCAACTTAAGGAAAAGGACTCCTTGAGGAGATGAAACTGTCAGAAGAGTCAGACTTGATGATCAAAGGTGTAATATTAACGTGATCATGTATAGTACTTCTTGATCAGAGGTATAATGTTAACGTGATCATGGATAGCACTTGTCGTTGATTTGCATCAAGTGCGTGTCACCATTTGGATTCGTTAGGCAATAAGCTCCACTTGAGTAGACTATCACTACTATGAAAGGTTATCCCCATTTGATTGGTGGAATGACACATTCAAATCCCTACGTGTTTTCTAATGTCGTTGGCTATTGTATCTCGTTGCGGTCTAGTTGTACTGTTCGCAAGTATTATTTGCCAGACCGAGAGTCTGTCGGCTATCAAATAGCGAATGAGACAGTTGTCTCCTCTTCAGAGATGCTGAGAGAAGTTGTTGGTATGGTGTCATTTGCTACGAGAGACATTGTAAGACTTGTCTTTAGCTTTGGACTGGCTTAAGTCCTATTGCTTTAGCCGTTGATGGGATAAAACTCATGCCTTTTGGAAGTAGAGTTGACTACCTCCATTCTCCCTTTCAGGATAGGGGCTAGGCAGTGGCCCTTTAAGTCAGAACATCCTCTTCAATCAGCGCTCAGATTTGTCTTTAAGAATATTACACCTTCAAGTAGGATGATGAACCATCATTTGTTGAGCAATTGGAAGATTATCACCACATGCTCATCTTTGAAGGAGTATTGTCTCTGATACTCTGGAGTTATGTTGGAATTATCCTTCTTTGATCGAGTTTCTCCATATGCTTCCAATGCTGATGTATCAGAAGATTCAGCCTGATGGTACACATATTTTGCATTCTTTTCATTACACTCATATATTTATCGTGTAATAAATCTGCTAATTTCCTTGTCTTAAATGTCTATATTGCAGAAGATAATCATAAAAAGAAAGAGAATTAAACCAAATAAATACCAATTAAAATCAGATTTAACTGGATCTATTTGGTTAGCTTAGGATGATCCCAGATCTAGTTAGAACAAATCAAGGATTGGGACAAATATTAAGCCGAAGATCAGATCAAATTAAAAAGATAACACCAAACAAAAACCGGTAAAATTCTGATTTTTATAAATCCATTTTGGTTAGCTAAAAATTAACCGAGGATAACGTCAAATACAGAGTCCAAATTCAAAATCCAAAGGGATAAATGGATAGAGAGAAGATCAACGGATGAGATGAAGCAATTTTGACTCGGATTCTGACTGGATATATTTTAGTATTTGAACCAAAACTTTTACTACCGAAACTCAAATCTGATGATTTAAGATGATCCAGAAAGAATACTTAAAGAACTACAACTTTTAGGTTGATAACTATTTCTAATTCCATCATTTGATAAGTTAGATTTAGCAATCAACAGGCCAATAAGCTGCAGATCAGAACTGAATATCCACATCAAATCAAGTTTGGAGATAAGGGGAAGATGCAAATTCAGAAATAGCCAGATTCTCCTATCTTCATACTCCTCTACCCTCTGTATTTCTCCTATCAATACTTGTAATCTCAAAGGTAAAAGAGGGGGATAAAGCAGAGATAGATTCTTAGGCCAGTTTTCATTCTTTTTAGTGTAGGTTTTTGTTTTTATTTTATGTAATTTTTATTTCTTTGTAAGCATAAGGTAGACTGAGATTCATATAAGTAAGAGAGAGATACTTACTTTGAGAGTGACACCGATGTAACCTCCTCCTTTCTTTCATCATTTCTACAAGCAATCAAAGGTAACATATTTATGCTCTTCTTTGTTTATATGTTCTTCTTCATCTTTCTACTTTTCCTCTTTTAGTTTTGATGAACATCCAAGTGAATCTAGAAGCATCAGTATAGCCATGTTTGTGTGAGTGCCACCAATATTGTAAGATCACCTAGAGGGGGGGTGAATAGGTGATGGCTAATCTAATGGTCACTTATGAACAAATAATGCGGAATTAAAACTAAGTTGACCAAATTAAAATTTCTTTTAATTAAACACTTATGTATAACTCAAGAGTGTTGCCGAATTCCCCTTGCGAGGCTCTGGACAAGCTCCTCTAGATTCCCCTTGAATGGGTTGAGGTGCCGCGTTGGCTCTCTTGGTTGAATACTAGTGTTAACAACAATCCCAAGCAAGTATGTATATCAATTATGAGCACAAGGGAATATATCATGCATATATAAGATGAACACAATAAATTGAATGCAAGATATAAAATAGAGACAAAAGAGATAGAGAGCAAGAGTGAGCAATCGCAAACACAAAGGGTTTGTTTCGAGGTTCGAGCACACTTGCTCTACATCCCCGCCTTCGACACACGAAGGATTTCCACTATGCAAGATCCCTCCGGATCTCTCCTCGGTGCCGCAACACCTACAAGCTCTCGGACTCCAAAGTCCCTTACACACGCAAGTCCAACGACTCGCCGAGGCCGCACCTCAAACCACCAAGAGTTCACAACCGAACTCTAACCACCAACGAGCACACTTGCCCGTCTCCTCAAATACAAAAGAAATCTCTTTGGTGATCTAACACTTGATCACCAATTACAAACTCACTACAACACTCTTCCTATAGGATAGATATGTCTATGGATGCTCAAGTGAAGTGTGAGAAATCAAGGAAAGAAAGCTATGGTGAAAAACACAAGAAATCACTTTTATACTCTCTTGATAAAATCCCTTTTAGATGGGAAGTATTTGCACTCTATTTTGTGGAGAAAACTTCTGAATAAGTCTAGGAAAAACTGGCTTAGAAATCTCCAAAATCTTCTACCAAAAACAGTTGACAAGACCCCCTTTTATAGGCTGACAGAAAATAGAGCCGTTGGGGTTCTGTCAGAGCTACCGGTCGACCGGTCCGGTCGACCGGCAACGGTCAAAAATCCGACCGTTGCAGCCTCCGGTCGACCGGCCCGGTCGACCGACTTCCTGGAGCAGAGAGCAAACTCTCTATCGGTCGACCGGCTCGGTCGACTGATATTTCCAGAGAGCAAAAGCTCTCCTGGTCGGTCGACCGACCCGGTCGACCGGCCACTGTGCTGGCAGTGTGCACAAGGCTGTGCACATCGGTCGACCGGTCCGGTAGACCGACTTGGCCTGTCAGCCAATGTCCAGGTCTGAAAACAGGATTTAAAATCTTTTTATAAAATCCTAAAAATACATAAAAATTCTACAAAAATAGTTTTACCAATATACTATGAAGGACAAACATGCTTGCACAAAATCAAGACATGTTATAGATGTTTTGGTCTATTTTTGTAACTTGGAAATATTAGCTCATAATAAAAACGTTTTTCTAAAACAACATGTTTTTCTAAAACTTGTTTTTCCATAACTTCATCAAATACAAAAACAAGATATACTTTAAAGCATAGTGTGTATGGATATGATCCACTACACAATCAAGATGAAATATCTAGTTTTTGACAATAGGCTCTAAGTATGGTTTTGGATATAAGATATGTAAACTATGAAATACCAAAAATCAAAATGTATTTTATCACAAATAAAAATCTTTTCTTAACTAGGAAAATCTTTATGAAAATCATTCTATCAAGAGTTCTATCAAGAGTGTGTGTGTGATATAGACTTGAGCAATCCACCAATCTATTCTATCCTTTACATTTTTATCTAAAACAAATAAAAATCTTATACCTAGACACAAGTCTTCAACTTCTTGAAGTCTTCCCTTGAAGGCTTCTCATCTTCTTGACTTGGTCCATATGCAATCCACCGAGCTCATCTCTAGATGTGGTCTTGATGCATAGGCTCGTGAATCGACCGGTGCTAGCTTCCAACTTGACTTTAAATCCTTTGTTGAAGCTCCACACCTACTAAGATCTTGATAAGGAATCTGTCACTAATTAAACACAAGATCATTAGTAATCATAACTTCATGAGTTGATCATCATCAAAACTAGGGTGATAGGCCTTTGGGCCAACAATCTCCCCCTTTTTGATGATGACAAAACTCATGACGTTATATATGCATGGATTAAAGTAAAGCTTCAAAGAAGCTCCCCCTTAACTCATGCATACCAAATAAATAATAGATATGGCAATAAAAGCACATGACATGTATGCAATGTAGGAGATGCAATCATATAAATCAAATCATAAATCAAATCTTTTGCTCCTAATTGCATAATCCAAATATAACATATATGCATAATAAGTGAGGAAGACAAATACTTCTCCCCCTTAAGCAATGAAAACATGCATATACAATCTAAAATACTTCTCCCCCTTTTTGTCAATCATCAACAAAGGGTTCAAAGTGAAACCAAATCAAATAAAATTTTCTCCCCCTTTTTGTCAAAAACAAAAAAAAAAAAAATCAATGAGGGGTAATACAAACCAATGGTAAATTACTAAAGATTTATATGCGATATAAATTCATGAAGAGGAAGACGATAAGTTAGCTTCCCTACACATATGCATTACATGAAAGAGGGATGTGAAGCCCTAATTCACATAACACACATTATGTAATGAATAAGAGGAGATGTGAAGCTCCCCCTACACACGTGTACCATATAAAGAAAAGATGTTAAGCTTCTCAATACACAATACACTCAACATGAATCTACATATTGAAGAGATGTTAAGCTCTCCTTGCATATAGACAATACAAATCAAAAATTTTGAATTTTTCTTTATCAAAACAAAATTTTAACCTTTTCTTAGTAACAACAAATTTTGAGATATCAATTGTAAAATAATCAAATTTTGAATTTTTGATACCAATTTCAAAACACAATGCATAAGCTTATTATGAAATACCAATTTGAAATCTAATTAAGCTTAGCATCAACAATCTTTGTGCTTTAAAGGAAATACCACTTGTAAAATAAGCACAAATAGATAACATATATGTATGACAAGATAATACCAATAGAAATTGATATAATTTGAAGGCATACATACATACAATCAAAATATGGATATACACAACATGAAGTTATATTGATACCAATTGCAAATAACCAATGATACCAATTGAAAAGTAAGCATAAGTGTATACATCATATAATCTACCATATGAAGAATTCGAACTAGTTAAATGAACTTGTTTTAAGAACTAGTACGAGATCCTTCCATCAAGGAATAAGTTAAAAAGTTTTTCATGAAAGATCAATGAAACACAAGGCACTAAAAACACTCTATCTATAAAGTCCAAATTCAAAAAAAATGAGTGAACTAGTGTTATGTGGAACATGGCATCATGAAAAATAGCAATAAAACTCAATATTCCTTCAAATCATAAATTTTGAATTCTTGAAATCCATCACAAAAATTTTATTGTACCAATTTTAAAAACACAAAATTTATTAAAAACAAAATTTATATTTCAAGATATATGTATGTTTTGTCAAGACATTAAGTATACATACATATCCCTAAAATACAATTGAGTCCATATAAGTAGATTTGCATTAAAGGCAAATGACTCAAGAGGTATCCATGTATATCTTAATGTTTTGGCAAGACAAGCATATACATGAAATGAAAAGCACATGGTCAAATCACAAGTCCAAAATTGGAATACAGGTTTGAAGATGTAATTATCATCAAAACTAAGCAATACAAGCACATCTAATGGGTTCAAATAGGCATTCAAGCACAAATATAAATGGATTTATTGTAGCCCATAATATGTACAAGTATAAATCCTAGTGTTGATAAAGGTTAACATTCAAACTAATATTCAAATCATGAAGCATCAAATAAATTTTGAGAATATAAAAGAATTTATCCATATAATTGTAAAATACCAATTGTAAAATAGGATCATGTGTAAATCTCAAAGGCTATTTGAAGAATAACTAACTAGTATAAATTGTTTTTGAAAAAAAAACTAGTTAAAGATCCTTCAAATACATCAAATTCAAATGTTTTTCATAAATACTACTAAGTACATAAAAGTTCAAGCACTCATAGTCCATAAAGCTCCAAATTATATGTTTTCTTAAAGATGAGTGTTCAAAGGTTATGTAAATAGTATCTTCATGAAAATAGTCATTGAAGCCCAAAACGATCATAAGTCAAATTTTTAACAACAAATCATGAAAAATCATTTTTCACTAAAATCAACAATTTTCATGGTATATGTATGGTTTATACAAATCTAACAATATGCATACATATCCCAAAAATAAAAGAGTCTATTAAATGTTTGCATGAAGGCAAGAGACTCACGGGTATACATGTATATTTATTAGATTTGAATTAAGCATGCATATACATGAAGTAAATCACAAAAATTGGCAAAACATGTATATATGAGAATTATCAAAACTAGATTATACATATGCATAAAGTGGATACAAGTGAGCATGAAGTTCAAATTATTTAAGAGTCAATTGTAATTCACTATTTGTATATGTATACATACAAGTTTGACAAATCTACATCTAAGCATGTAAATACCACATGAAGCACAAATCAAATAAAATCATGAACATGCTATGAGTATGACATATGTAAAAGCATGTACATAAAAGGTAGGAGTTTAGAAATTATTACCAACTCCAAAGCTCCAAATATGGTGGCCTTTCCCACCAAGATTCCTTGATAGCAATGCATCCCAATGTTTGTCCATCATGTCCATTGCATTGGCTACCAAGGCACCAATCCTCTCACGTCTTGTGAGAGCCCTCACCTACATCACAATCAAAAGGTGGGGGTTTTGGTACCCATGTTTTCTTGGGTCCTTTGGGGTTAGCATTGTTATAAGGAACCCAAAATCTATTATATTTAGCAAAATATAAGTATGGTTTCTTATCAAAACAATATTTTGCTAAATGGCCTTTGCGGCCACAATGTGTACATGTGTACACCTTAGCATGATGCTTATGAGTGTGATTGTGATCGTGATGTGCACCATAAGCATGAGCATGATGAGTATGTGCATGAGCATGGGGAACTTGTTTCTTTTGAAACAAGGATTCCAATCTAGTATGATTGAATGCACATGAGCTCAAATTAGAGCTCAAATTATCAATTTTATTTTTCAAATTTTTAATCTCATTTTGATCAATGTGAGCATGAGAAGTATGATGAGATATATGATCAATTTTCTTTTTCTTTTGAGAAACAAAATCTTTTTCTTTTTCACAAATTTTTCTTTTCAAAGATTTATTTTCTTGAAAAACATTTTCCTTTTGTTTTTCCACCAAATCAATCTTATTTTTCAAAATCATATTTCCTTCACATAAAACATTCAATTTAGACATTAAGGAAATATTCTCATTTTTCAAATCTTCATTTTCTTTTTCTAAGCATGCCATTTTATTTTCTAAAGAATCTTTATCATTAAGCATGGCATCAAAATTCTTTTTCAAAATTTTATTATCTTTTTCTAAACATGCAATGTTACTTCTAAAAGAGTCATGTTCTACATGCATGCAATCAAGTTCCTTTTTCAAATTTTTATTTTTCTTTTTAATCATGTCATATTTCTCAAGCAATAATTGGCAAAGTGTATTAAGCTCATCATATGACATATTAACATCCTCATCCTCGGATTCGGAGTTTACCTCAAGGGGGTTATCCCCTTGGACCATATAGCACACGTTGGAGATGTCGCTTCCAACGTCCGAATCGCTCCCCGCATAGTATTGATCTTTCTCGCCAAGAGAGATGAGGGTGTTCCAAACTACAAAAGCCGATTCAATGTTAGAAACCCTAGATAAATAACCATCATTTAGGGTACATTTAAGAGCATGAAGGGCTTTTGCATTAGCCTCAATGTACTTGCTATTTGAACAATAATCATTATTAGTAGTAGTAAGATAAGCATGAATTCCTAAGGCCTTGAGGTACAATGACATCTTAACCTTCCAAGTTTGGATGTTAAGAATATCAAAGGTGGGTGGTGACATGAAGTCCATAGTGTGTGTACAAATCTTGTGATTAGCCTAAAAGAGGATCTTTAACTCTTAGGTTGTTAGACCCAATATCAAGAGCACTAGCTCTGATACCAATTGTAAGATCACCTAGAGGGGGGGTGAATAGGTGATGGCTAATCTAATGGTCACTTATGAACAAATAATGCGGAATTAAAACTAAGTTGACCAAATTAAAATTTCTTTTAATTAAACACTTATGTATAACTCAAGAGTGTTGCCGAATTCCCCTTGCGAGGCTCTGGACAAGCTCCTCTAGATTCCCCTTGAATGGGTTGAGGTGCCACGTTGGCTCTCTTGGTTGAATACTAGTGTTAACAACAATCCCAAGCAAGTATGTATATCAATTATGAGCACAAGGGAATATATCATGCATATTAAGATGAATACAATAAATTGAATGCAAGATATAAAATAGAGACAAAAAGAGATAGAGAGCAAGAGTGAGCAATCGCAAACACAAAGGGTTTGTTTCGAGGTTCGAGCACACTTGCTCTACATCCCCGCCTTCGACACACGAAGGATTTCCACTATGCAAGATCCCTCCGGATCTCTCCTCGGTGCCGCAACACCTACAAGCTCTCGGACTCCAAAGTCCCTTACACACGCAAGTCCAACGACTCGCCGAGGCCGCACCTCAAACCACCAAGAGTTCACAACCGAACTCTAACCACCAACGAGCACACTTGCCCGTCTCCTCAAATACAAAAGAAATCTCTTTGGTGATCTAACACTTGATCACCAATTACAAACTCACTACAACACTCTTCCTATAGGATAGATATGTCTATGGATGCTCAAGTGAAGTGTGAGAAATCAAGGAAAGAAAGCTATGGTGAAAAACACAAGAAATCACTTTTATACTCTCTTGATAAAATCCCTTTTAGATGGGAAGTATTTGCACTCTATTTTGTGGAGAAAACTTCTGAATAAGTCTAGGAAAAACTGGCTTAGAAATCTCCAAAATCTTCTACCAAAACAGTTGACAAGACCCCCTTTTATAGGCTGACAGAAAATAGAGCCGTTGGGGTTCTGTCAGAGCTACCGGTCGACCGGTCCGGTCGACCGGCAACGGTCAAAAATCCGACCGTTGCAGCCTCCGGTCGACCGACTTCCTGGAGCAGAGAGCAAACTCTCTATCGGTCGACCGGCTCGGTCGACTGATATTTCCAGAGAGCAAAAGCTCTCCTGGTCGGTCGACCGACCCGGTCGACCGGCCACTGTGCTGGCAGTGTGCACAAGGCTGTGCACATCGGTCGACCGGTCCGGTCGACCGACTTGGCCTGTCAGCCAATGTCCAGGTCTGAAAACAGGATTTAAAATCTTTTTATAAAATCTTAAAAATACATAGAAATTCTACAAAAATAGTTTTACCAATATACTATGAAGGACAAACATGCTTGCACAAAATCAAGACATGTTATAGATGTTTTGGTCTATTTTTGTAACTTGGAAATATTAGCTCATAATAAAAACGTTTTTCTAAAACAACATGTTTTTCTAAAACTTGTTTTTCCATAACTTCATCAAATACAAAAACAAGATATACTTTAAAGCATAGTGTGTATGGATATGATCCACTACACAATCAAGATGAAATATCTAGTTTTTGACAATAGGCTCTAAGTATGGTTTTGGATATAAGATATGTAAACTATGAAATACCAAAAATCAAAATGTATTTTATCACAAATAAAAATCTTTTCTTAACTAGGAAAATCTTTTATGAAAATCATTCTATCAAGAGTTCTATCAAGAGTGTGTGTGTGATATAGACTTGAGCAATCCACCAATCTATTCTATCCTTTACATTTTTATCTAAAACAAATAAAAATCTTATACCTAGACACAAGTCTTCAACTTCTTGAAGTCTTCCCTTGAAGGCTTCTCATCTTCTTGACTTGGTCCACATGCAATCCACCGAGCTCATCTCTAGATGTGGTCTTGATGCATAGGCTCGTGAATCGACCGGTGCTAGCTTCCAACTTGACTTTAAATCCTTTGTTGAAGCTTCACACCTACTAAGATCTTGATAAGGAATCTGTCACTAATTAAACACAAGATCATTAGTAATCATAACTTCATGAGTTGATCATCATCAAAACTAGGGTGATAGGCCTTTGGGCCAACAAATATTTTATGATGATGTTCTCCTCCTTAAGATTCTGTATCATTTCATTCTTGTTCATCTTGAGATGTATGCAAATGGGGACTGAGCTCGATCTTTTGGATTATGCGTTGATCGCCTCCGAAATAAGGTAAAACATGTAAGGGTTCCAGGTAAGTCATCAACCAGAGGAGGTAAGTATTTCTTTTAGCTTTTCTTTCTTTTCTTTTAACTTTTAGTTTAGATCACCAACACCACAATCTCCTAACTCTTTTATCACTCTTTTCAATTTCTTTGTATATATCCATTTTCTATTTTCTCCACCTTAGCAATCTGCAACTTTCTTTTTAACTTAACTGTTACTTATTTCTTTTAAAGAACAAAAAGAAGATCTTTAACCATTGACTGTGACTTAAATGAGAACTTACTAAAAAGCTTCCATCGCTAGTCCCTCCTTGTGGATCACGACCCGCATAGCCACTTGCTATAGCGGTGGCAGTGAGTACTTGCACTTTCTATTCTTAAGTTCTGAAATTCTGTATTTTTGTGTGCAAGTTTAAGCTCAATCACAGCCCTATCATGGCCTTTGCTATTGATTCCCCACTTGCCTTTGGGAGACTCAAACTTTTTAGCTGATTTCTTAGCTATTTCAGCTTGCTCAACAAGCTCCTTTCATATATGGACCTTGATAGCTCCTATACAAACTTTCACCCTATCGAGAAAGTTGTGCCAGTACGTAGCAACATGGACAAGGGCATGCCTGTGGGGCACATGAGAGAGAAATTATGAAACCTCTCAATGTACTCCTACACGGATTCTCCTCCTTTCTGAACCGTCGAGAGGAGCTTATCCATGGTTACCTCGGTATCATCCTCATAAAATCAAGAAAGGAATAGGGTCTTCAGGTTAATTTAAGAATTAATAGAGCTACTGAAAAGGCTCCTGAACTAGTCAAAGGCTACCCCCTTGAGAGCGCCGATGAATAACCTGGCCATGATAGCAACATTATCTATTACATTGCCAGTTTCGACCAGAAGTAATTATAACGCCCCGATCCCGCAGGTACTGGGAAGTTATGGCGACGTACATTCGCAGGGTGAAAAACTCTCACGTACGTACGCTAAGCCTCAGTACAGAAAATCACCTCCATATATATAAGAGTTCCAGTAGGAAAAAAGTACAAGAATACCTGCAGAAAGAGGTTAGTGATCATAATAAATAGGAAAACATGGATAAATAGGATAACAGAAACAAATCACAAAGATACCTATGAATGGTCTCAATGATGAGTCTCCTATGTGAATCCAATGGACTATCTGACAATACGATAACTCGGATCACCAACCTGGGCACGCAACCCAGGGTCATCAGAAAGCGACCTAGTGAGTGGTAAAATGAAGGAGGCAGTAATATGTACTATAGTAATTCATGCACGATAATAAGATATAATACATGAGTCTATACCAGTTATACTATATAGTAGGCATTTAATAAGCAGTAGAGATATAAAAATATCATATTTTAATACCATCACTACCTAGCATGTTATCATCGGATCATGTCTACAGTAGTATCCAAATTTATATAATAAATATTGTTGTATAGTGATGACGTGATAGACATGAACATGCGGATGTGCAATATGCAACATAACCATACTACTGTGTTGTGCATATACAGTAATGATGTCTACCATAAAGCAGCATATATGCAATGCAGAGTATACATGTACATCAATAGTGTGTGACCACATGGAGTGTAACAAATATCAGGAAATGTAACAAGGTATACAGGGGACGTGATCGTGAATAAAACATTAGGAAAAGTAACAAGTATAAAGGGACAATAATGTACATGTGTCGAGCATGTCAGGTGATTCATACAATAATAACAATTAGTACCACCTGGTATTTTAATCAATCTCTTCCAGTGTCCCATACCACTGGCAGTTCATACTGGAGCCCGCACTCCAGTTGAACCCATCCGGACATGGCATACGGGTACCATTATCCAAACGAGAGAGTGACCAAATAACATGTGTTCATGTCGTCACTATTGTTTATACTGTTTTATTATGTTAATTGGAAACCCAATGGTCAAGGAGCTCTAGTCAGGTGGGTGTATCCCGTGCATACCCAGGACAACGGCCTTAAACAGACCCCTGGCTGCTGAGACCAGGGCTACCCGCTAGGACAGGAGCAAGAAATAAATACAATACAGATGGTAGCCAGCCCTACCACGTCCCCTGCAGTGGGACTAACAATGGATCCAGACATCCACCCGACAAGATCTAGACAACCGTCAAGTCTCCCCCATCCCCAAGTTATATTCATTAATGCATGGTACAAGTATCAAGAACTAGAATAGTGAATAGTACAAGTAATACGATAATAGGACATAAGCTTTGTTGATATCATGATACAAGATAACGGGAAGCGATATACAAGAGATGTGGGATTCTAGAGGTGGCCCCCGTGGCTGAGATCCATGTGGCACTTAGTTCCACACATCGCGTATCAACAACACTCATGTCCAGTAACGAGAATACAATAATGAGAATATCCATAGAAGTAACGGGAAACAATCATGTAACAGGATGACAGAAAGGGAATATATGGAGCAAGAACATATATAAATAATCAATGCACGTATACCAGTGAATATCTGATTAATACACAAAAGTGCATATTTTACATCATAATTCCCATGCATATTACAAATAAATATATGATTTTTAATCCTCTTCTCTACATATTTGCAGGTACACACTCTAATGGAGAGATATCCAAATAATCACTTAATTAACACTAATAAGTGATTAATCCAAGCTTAAAGGATAAAGCCAATTCAAATCCAGATCCAGAGAGATCCGCGCAACAAACGAAGATTCCAGAAGGTCCACGTGGCCAAACTAACTCGTAACAGCCAGCAACAGAAAGTTGTTGCTGAACGGCTTCAGTTAGGCCGCGGGAACGCAAGTGGGCGCGGCAGTTACAGGGAGATTTTGTCTCGGATTTTGCGCCAACTGAACTGATCTCGAAGCTTCACCTGTGGGCTATAAATATCTGACCTCTGACCTGCGAGCAAGAACTGAATGGAGAAGAGAGGAGATTAGTTTAGTTGTTTTCATGTATTTTTCTCTTTAGGTTTTGTTCTTTAGATCCCTCTTCTTCTTCCCTAGAATTCAATGTAAAAGAGAGTGATTGTGAGGGAGAGAGCTTGTGTAATCAAGGGTGACACTTGAAGCAACAAGGATTGATCCATCCTCCTTCCTCTACTTGAAGCTTGGTTCTAGTTTTCTTGCATTCTTACTTGCTTTATTTCACTTCTTGCTTTAATTACTTGCAATTTACTTCCATGCTTGTTTTACCTTTCTTATGGCTTGTTCTAGCTAATTCTTTCTCCATGTACTAGTTTACCACTAGATTTGCCATCTTAACTAACTCAAGTGTGATTGCTCTACTTCATCTTGCAAGTGTATGATCTTCTCTTCTCCGATGGTTAAACCACCGTCTTCCAAGTGAGAAAGCAATTAGGTCAACACGCTAGACGAACCCTACGCCAATGGAGTGACAACATTAGGCACGCATTCGCTATCAAGAAGTCTAGTAAGTCTTGGCAAGCTAGCAAGATAAGCTAGTCATGGTGTTCTTTCATTCAAGCTTCTTTAAGTTTTCTTTCCTTTTCTTGTGAATAAACCAATCCCAATCTTGATTTCTTTTCCACTTCCACCATGAACATATCCACCATTTCTTTTAGTTTGTTTTCCATTTGATTCACTAAGTTTATAAGCAAGAGAAGAATACTCGTTTGTTCACTTCACTACCACACGTTAAAGCTTCCATCGCGAGCTCTCCCTGAGATCCGACTCGGTATAGCCCTATGCTATAGCGGAGACAAGAAAGGGTACATAAAATACATTTCTATACTCATAATAAGTACACCCTTCCAGTCCAATCAAAATGGCGCCGTTGCCGGGGAGAGCGACGTTATTTTTGGTTTAAAGTGAAGTACTAAACGATTCTTCTTCTCTGTTGCAGGTTACAGGAGAAGAAAACAGGAAAATATTCATTGCAATAACATACAAGTGGACCTGGGCCTCTGCTCAAGAAATCAGAGCCCAGGATCCCTCCAAAGTGCCGCGGATCCACAAGATTTGCCGTGGAAACGCGGCACAGAGGAGTTCACTCCTAACAAAATTTCTGCAGGGGCTTCAGATCTGCAAAACACATCTGTTTCTATACTTTATTTCCTGTATTCTGCATCCTACTCCTGCTTAATTAAAAAACAGTAAAAGTTGATTGAAATTGCTAAAAATTGTTTAGACACTTGCATTTTAGGCACGTGTCTCTTCAATTCTTTACTTTTACTGTTGAAGAGTGCTGGAGGCAAGGTACGTGTTTGCATTGCATTTAGACTAGGACAAACTCCTTGTTTGATTTTCATGCTTTGAGTGTATCCTAGCTATATTTCTTGTACACTTGCACAATTCAAATTTAAGGGCATACCCGTAAATAAGATAAGGTGGGGGAGGTCATTACCCTTTCCTTAGCCCGAAAACCATTTTCCCAAGTACTCACTAACCCAAGCCTAATTTAAAATCAAGTAGACGTTGGCCCTAGGGACATCTCGGACTCACTTAGGAGATTATCCTAAGGGGGAAAAGTGTTGGAATTTAACTCTTGCAAAATCGGTGTCTAGGAAAGGGGTTGAGGGCCGAAAGCCCGAAGGTTGCTGGTTACTTAATTAAGGAACGTCTCCTGACGGAAAACCTCCCACCAACCTTACCCTTCCCTGGCTGATTAGCTTGTGGTTAGAGTCTGCACTAAACCTCCCGTGGAAATCTATTTGTTAGGAGTCGTCTAGGTCTAAGTCTACCCTAACTTAGGTTAGAATTTTCTTTCTTTCTTTTGTTTGTTTGTTTGTTTGATTTTTGTTTGTGATTGTGTGATATGGCTTACAATTACAATTCTTTCCATCCATATGTCACACACATTCCATATTCGGATAATTCCAACCCGGTGTTTTATAATATGCACCAACCACATACACCGGGTTGGCCTTATCCGAATCAATACGACCCATACACCCCATCTAATGATTATAATGTCCAAAATAATTTCAACTCTTCATCGAGTCATTGGGGATTCACTTACCCCGAGTCAAATTTTCAAAATCCTTGTCCATCATATTCACCTTATCCACAATATTCATTTCCCGAGTCCACGTCATACACTCCTTTTTCTGAGCCTCCATTTGAAGACAAATCTGACTTATTAAGGAGTTTAGAAGCTAATTTACAGAGAGCTGAGCAAACACTTCCTGAACCATTTCCCTCTCCAATTCCACCATATTTTCAAGAGTCTTACTCACTTCCACCTTTTCCTAATGAACAACCATTTGTCATGGAAACGAGTAAAGATCTCTTGTGTGAGTCCACTTTTCCATCACCACACATTTTTGACTCACACTATTCACAAACTTTCCAAAGTCAAGATTCCTATACTCCCATTCTAGAACAATCATTTGAAGATACATCAATTCTAGAAAAGAGTATAGATATCTTGCAAGAGTCTATGTTACAATATCAAAAATCACATGCCAAGTCTATCAATAGTGTGAAAGAACAATTGGATAACCTTCTTAGGAAAGAGGAAACTCTATCCTATCAACATTTGACTAATCCAGTTATACCACACTCTATTGATATGACTCAAGACTCTTGTCATCTTGGAAATCCAGATTCAATTTCAGCACAATTACCTGAACTTGTCCAAACTTCAGATCCAATTGATACATTGGCAAGTTTTTCATTTCCTAAACTTGAACTTGTCCAAAATTCAAATCCCGTTGACATTTTGGCAAGTTTCTCATTTCCTAAAATGAACTTGTCCACACTTCTGATCCAATTGACAATTTGGCAAGTTTTCCTTTTTCTGAAATTGAACTGGAACATGATTTTGATCCTGAACTTCCACTTGATGATTCCATATTACTTCCTGATTCAATCATGACTCTGGTGTCTTCACATAATTTCACTTCATTTCCCGAGTCAGTATTGGATCCATTTCCTATCCATTGTGAAATTGAATCACCAATCTTTTATGATCACATAGAACTTGGCCAATTCCATACTTCTGAAAATCCCATTGATAAATTGGCAAGTTCTCCACATTTTATTGAATTACATGAGGAATGTGATCTTGAACCCCAACTTTGTGATTCAATCCTTCTTCCTGATTCCATAATGACTCCGGTATCTTTACCTCACTTTAATTCTTTCCCGGAATCAACCTTGAATCCATTCCCAATTCACAATGAAGTTGAATCACCCATCTGTGAGGATCATGTCGAACTTGCCCAATTTTTCACTTCTGAAGATCCAATTGACATTTTGGCAAGTTCTCCATTTTGTGGAATTGAACTAAATGAGATATGTGACCTAGATTTGCACATCTGTGATCCAGTTCAAATCCCTGAATCATTATTGACTCCAGTTATATTACCCAATTTGAGTAACCTTCTAGAGTCAGTTTTGATTCCCATCCTTCCTGAACTGGAATTACAAATTTTTGATAGTCACATTCCATTGTTGGACAATTCATGTGGACTTAAGTTGACATTTCTTGACTTGGACCCAATTCCTAAATCCATTCCGACTCCTGAACCTTATCTTGACTTCATTCACTACCCTGAGTCGGTGTTCCTTTCCGAGTCCAAGTCAATTGTTTTATCATTCTGGGACAAGGAGTTTGATGAAAATGACTCTGAAATTATTAGGAAAATCTTGAAATTAGATGGGGTGGTCATGTATATAATAAAATCTTCCATGCATACATCATTTTAGTGGGTCATATTTCTGAGATTTTTGGTGGGTTTCTGAAAACCCAAAGAAAAGTTGATTGGGCCATGTTTCGTGGACCAATCAGACCACCACCGGAACCACCACCTTAAGGTAATTTTTTCCTTCCCTCTTCATTTTTGTTTCATGCATACATATATCATGATGCATTGAGGACAATGCATGAAATAAGTGTGGGGGAGGGTTTACTAACATAGAGTTTTTAGACTTTCTTTCTTTTACATTTCTTTCTTTTACATTTCCTTTCTTTCTTTTACATTTTTTTTAGAAAAATAAAAAAATAAAAAAAAATAAAAACTTTTTGAAATAAGAGACAAAGTTTTGTTCTATTTTTAAGAAAATTAAGATGTATCTTAGAAATTAAGAAAGCCTTAATTATGACATCTTAAACATAGTTGAAGTAACAGATCTTGTTTGAAATTATAGACTAAGTAAGTAAAATTGGTGAGATATTTTTATCTTGAATTTTTACCTTAGATAAATATGCACTTTACACTTACACATTTCTTGGGATGGAGACAAAGACCAAAAATGCCATATAAATAAAAAAAAAAGAAAAAAAATATATATATATAAATAAAAGATCACTTATTAAGCTGGATAACTATGCCTCAAGAAGCATGGTTACTCACGCCTAACGGTGATCTCACTTATTAAGCTGGATAATTGTGCCTCAAGAAGCATGATTATTCACGCCTAACGGTGATTATAAATAATCCCCTTTAGTTTCGTGGCCTTTTCTACTCGAGACCTTAAACCCGAGGGATGTTTTCTCATCTGGTGCCCTAAGACCGTCTGGTTTGGGAGTCATCGGTTAAAGGCTCGCTACAAGGGTAGACTAGAAAGCCTAAACTAAGGGAAGATTAAATAAAAAAAAAAAAAGAGAGAAAAAAAAAAAAATATATATATATAGATAAATAAATGGCTTGATGGTTAGAGTTGAAATCCCAGAAATCTTCACTTACACGGTGTGCATATTATCTAGGTTTTATGAAAGATAAAGTATTCAATCCAATTTTGAACTCTTACCTTAATTAAAAACAAGATCTTGCATGGATACTAAGTTTAAGGAAGAATGATTATAGGTGGACTTATGACCTTAGATCACTTATATTTTTGCAAAAATAGTTCGTAAACTTGTCTCTAGTTCAAAATGCGTTTTCAAAACACTAACATTTGTTTTCTTTCTTTATGGATTTTGTGGGTGTAATCCGCTGAAAACCCTCAGGAGACAACACTCCTCCTCTAGGGTAACCTAGAGGTTTAACGGCTTGTTGCACATGCTCAGTGCAATCGCGTCACCTGCGAAAGTGGTGTAATAAAATTGGTAGTATAGATTTTCTTTTTCTTTGTTTTGCTCGGGACGAGCAAAAGAATAAGTGTGGGGGTGTGATTAATACACAAAAGTGCATATTTTACATCATAATTCCCATGCATATTACAAATAAATATATGATTTTTAATCCTCTTCTCTACATATTTGCAGGTACACACTCTAATGGAGAGATATCCAAATAATCACTTAATTAACACTAATTAAGTGATTAATCCAAGCTTAAAGGATAAAGCCAAATTCAAATCCAGATCCAGAGAGATCCGCGCAACAAACGAAGATTCCAGAAGGTCCACGTGGCCAAACTAACTCGTAACAGCCAGCAACAGAAAGTTGTTGCTGAACGGCTTCAGTTAGGCCGCGGGAACGCAAGTGGGCGCGGCAGTTACAGGGAGATTTTGTCTCGGATTTTGCGCCAACTGAACTGATCTCGAAGCTTCACCTGTGGGCTATAAATATCTGACCTCTGACCTGCGAGCAAGAACTGAATGGAGAAGAGAGGAGATTAGTTTAGTTGTTTTCATGTATTTTTCTCTTTAGGTTTTGTTCTTTAGATCCCTCTTCTTCTTCCCTAGAATTCAATGTAAAAGAGAGTGATTGTGAGGGAGAGAGCTTGTGTAATCAAGGGTGACACTTGAAGCAACAAGGATTGATCCATCCTCCTTCCTCTACTTGAAGCTTGGTTCTAGTTTTCTTGTATTCTTACTTGCTTTATTTCACTTCTTGCTTTAATTACTTGCAATTTACTTCCATGCTTTGTTTTACCTTTCTTATGGCTTGTTCTAGCTAATTCTTTCTCCATGTACTAGTTTACCACTAGATTTGCCATCTTAACTAACTCAAGTGTGATTGCTCTACTTCATCTTGCAAGTGTATGATCTTCTCTTCTCCGATGGTTAAACCACCGTCTTCCAAGTGAGAAAGCAATTAGGTCAACACGCTAGACGAACCCTACGCCAATGGAGTGACAACATTAGGCACGCATTCGCTATCAAGAAGTCTAGTAAGTCTTGGCAAGCTAGCAAGATAAGCTAGTCATGGTGTTCTTTCATTCAAGCTTCTTTAAGTTTTCTTTCCTTTTCTTGTGAATAAACCAATCCCAATCTTGATTTCTTTTCCACTTCCACCATGAACATATCCACCATTTCTTTTAGTTTGTTTTCCATTTGATTCACTAAGTTTATAAGCAAGAGAAGAATACTCGTTTGTTCACTTCACTACCACACGTTAAAGCTTCCATCGCGAGCTCTCCCTGAGATCCGACTCGGTATAGCCCTATGCTATAGCGGAGACAAGAAAGGGTACATAAAATACATTTCTATACTCATAATAAGTACACCCTTCCAGTCCAATCAATATCCGTGTATCTGTGTATCATATCCGTGTATCCGTGTAGCAATAATCCGTGTAACATGTATCACTCGTACATGTAATAACAGTGGTCAGTGTAACATGTAATATCATGTCTAATGAACGTCAGTATCCGTATAATGATGATATCAGCGCATGAAATAACGGTGTCTAGTATTCATGTCTAGTGACAGTGTCTAGTGTCATATAGTATCCGTGGATCAGTATACATGTAATGATAGCTATCCAACTATGATACAATACATGAAATCATAATGTCTAAGAATATAGTGAAATAGTGGCCGAGTGTCAGTGGCTGTGCAGGTATGATGACTGTGTTAGATCTGTATATTTCAGTATTTATTGTTATTATTATTAAATCACCTATAGTTATATTAAATCAGGAAGCAAATTACAATATTATATTTTATTCCTATTACAATGAGTTTCCAATAATTATAAGTTATTAATTAATAGTTACAATGATTTATCCATAATCAAGATTTATGACTGAAAGCAATCAATCAATTTAGGATCTCTAAATAAATATAATTTATAAAAGAAAAACACTCACCAACTAGCCATGGGAAGGTGGCTCTCTTTCCCACGATCGCAACGGTTCCAAGATCGTCCAATTCGAACTCCGAATGCTCTAGTTATCACTCGAACACTACAATTAATAAACTATGTTATATATGTAATAAATATGTTAAAATGCAAATGTGATAAAATAACAGGGGGTTTTCTGTAATTTTACCTTTATTGGGTTTTGGATGCGGGTTTGGGCTCTTAACGGGTCGGGTTTGAATCCAATACCCAAACTTGTAACTTAAGTTTAAGAGAGAGAGAGAGAACAGGGCAGCGCGTTGCTACCCTGTGTGTGTGACCGCGCGCGCAGCCGCGCGGTCACGACGGCCTCGTCGGACACGCCGGTGGCGAGTCGGCCGCCACCGGTGGTAGACAGAACGAAGAGAGAGGGAGAGAGGAATAGAGAGATTGAGAGAGAGAGAGGGAGAAAAGAAGAAGAAGAAGAAGGAGAAGAACAGGAGAGGATGAGGAAGAAGAAGAAGAAAAAGAAGAAGAAGGAGAGGAGAGGGAAAGAGGAGGAGGGTTGGCCGGGCTAGGCCGGCTGCGACGGCGCGGCCCAGTAGAGGTGGCCGACGGCCGGGCCGCAGGCGTCCTTTGGCTTGGAACAGAGCGGGAGATAGCGAGAGAGAGAGAGAGAGAGAGAGAGAGAGAGAGAGAGAGTTATGGAGAGAGATTTAGAGAGAGAGGGGATTTAATAAAATAAATAAAGAGAGAGAGTTTGAAAAGGGGGGAGTGAGAAGGGAATTAAATAGGGAGAGAGAGAGAGGTGGTAGAGTATGGCGGTGGGGGAAGAAGGTTGTAGAAAGAGAAAGAGAAGGGAGAAAGAAATTAAATAGTAATTTAATTAATTAATATTATTTTAATGGGTCAAAATTGATTAGTTCCGAATAGCTCCCAAAAATTACATAAAATAGAAAATATTACGCTGATGCGTAATATGAAATCAGATTCTCAAAATTCTATCCGGTTTGCAAGTTAAAAATCCTGGAGTATATCGCCGATATTGGGCGACACCGGTTTGGCCCAATTTTTCATAAATTCAGAAAAATCTCCAAAAATATCAAAACGTAGCTAATGTGATTCTAAGACATATGGTGAAAGCAAATTCTCAAAATACAACTCTGTTTGTGAATTAAAAATCGTAGAGCCGATTCTCGGTATTGGTCGACACTGACTACGGAGATTTTCTAAAATAATCCAGAAAAATTTCAGAAAATTTTGAAAAATCTACAATATTGAAAAATAATATCTGAAACTGAAATCGGCTCAATATGACTATCAGGAAAGTCAAATCAATTTTGTACACTGTATCGAGTATGATACTGTGATACGTACATCAGGGATCAGGAGGTTACATTTCTCCTCACCTTACAAAAAATTTCGTCCTCAAAATTTAAATTCAGGGGTGAGAACAATATTTACAGTCATGGAGCCTGAATGTTACGGGCCTATGACACTTCCGCTGCGCACTCTGATATCGATAGTGACAACAGGGTGGAGGATTGGTATCATGAGTCAAACATGAGAATCAGAATCCACAGGATGAAGAGAAAACAAGAAGGAAATCAGAGTATTCTGATTGATCACTGAAATGAGGGAATAGAAAAGCATCAATGAATGAATTTCAATGAAGTGGCATTCTTGTACTCATAGTTGGAATTCCCAAGCTCAGATACTGGTGAGTTCTCATCTGAACCTGATTATACTTTTGGTAAGAGCCAGAGCATGGACCCAGATGGTTACCCACACCAGGTGTGAACCTAGGCTCTGATACCACTATGTAACGCCTCGATCTCGCAGGTACGGTGACATTATGGCGACGTACATACGCAGGGCGAAAAACCCTCACGTACGTACGCTAAGCCTCAGTACAAGAAATCACTTCCATATATATAAGAGTTCCAGTAGGAAATAAGTACAAGAAAGAGAAAGAAATTAAATAGTAATTTAATTAATTAATATTATTTTAAGGGGTCAAAAATTGATTAGTTCCGAATAGCTCTCAAAAATTACATAAAATAGAAAATATTACGCTGATGCGTAATATGAAATCAGATTCTCAAAATTCTATCCGGTTTACAAGTTAAAAATCCTAGAGTATATCGTCGATACTAGGCGACACCGGTTTGGCCCGATTTTTCATAAATTCAGAAAAATCTCCAAAAATATCAAAATGTAGCTAATGTGATTTTAAGATATAAGATGAAAGCAGATTCTCAAAATACAACTCTGTTTGTGAATTAAAAATTGTAGAGCCGATTCTCGGTATCGGTCGACACTGACTACGGAGATTTTCCAAAATAATCTAGAAAAATTTTAGAAAATTTTGAAAAATCTACAATATTGAAAAATAATATCTGAAGCTGAAATTGGCTCAATCTGACTACCAGGAAAGTCAAATCAATTTTGTACACCGTTTCGAGTACTGATACTGTGATATGTACATCAGGAATCAGGAGGTTACAGTAATAGATATGCTAGTTTGGCGAGCTCTTGCCATCACATGTGTGTAACGTAGGTGGCTTGAACTTTAGTAGATAGGAAACTAAGTCCCATTCCAGCGGGTAGGGACGTGTCATACCCACTTTTTTCAGTTCATCCCTTTGAGTTAGGGATGCAATCTGAGCTTGGATGCCTTTAATAATATTGGCATCAATTGTAGAACTTCCCTTTGACTTTTCAGTCTTAGGAGTTTCATTATTGAGATTCTCATCCTCGTCATGATTGCTACTGATCGTACACGTATTTTGCATTCTTTTCATTACACTCCTACATTTATCGTGTAATAAATCTTTTAATTTTCTTGTCTTAAATGTCTATTTTGCAGAAGATAATCATGGAGAAAAAGAGAATAAAATCAAACAAATATCACTTAAAGTCAAATTTAACTAGAATCCCAAATCTAGTTAGTTAAATTCATGTTTTGGTGAATTAAATTGGTTAACCAAAGATCAACGAGGATATCATCGAAATCAGAAGATCAAACAGAAAATCTAATTGGAAAAAGGAAAAAAGGATAAAATAATATAACTCGTCTCCCTGGATTGGCCCCATCCAGGCCGCGGATCTACGGCTAAAGCCGTGGATCCGCAGCCAAGTGGATATATAAAGGGAAGCATTTGCTCCCCCTATCTTCAGACGCTCTCCTCCGTTCTATATTTGCTATAAATACCTGCAAATTCTCAGTATAGAGAGGGAGATTCAGCAGAGAAGAATAGAATAAGAATTTAGTTTAGTTTTAACTGGGATTTTATTTTTCTTTTTAATAGAAAATTTTCTTTTTAATGTAATTTTCTATTTTATTCATGTAACTGAGAGAAGAGGAGAGTTTTAAAGGAGAACGAGACTGAAGCTTGTACTGAGGGTGACACTGGTATAAGTTTCTCTTTTCTTTTATTGTTATTCCATTGAATCAAAAGTTATATTTCTTCTTTACTCTTGTTTTCATTTTCTTTCCTCTGATGTGCTTGTAATCCAAGTGAATCCGATAGCCTCGAGACTGCTTCGCCATTGCAAGTGCACTTATGGCCTATGATGATGAACAACCATTCTTTTGTTAGTTAAGCTTGCCCTCTTATTAATAGTGTAGATCGGGAATGGGGAAGATCCTACACGCCATGCTTGATCGCCTTCAAAGATAAGGTAAGTCGTAGTGACGGATCCAAGGTAAATGAGCACTGAAGAGATAAGTAAGATTTTTTAGTTTCTTTCTTTTAATTTTTAGTTTAGAATTTCACTCCAAAACCACTCTTCTTTTATCATTTTTTTAACTTAGTTTATAAAACAACAACCGTACAATCATCTTCTTCTATCTATCCATCTTCTATTAACTTAACTTCTCATTTTCTTTTTTTAAAACTGAGAAAAAATTCCTGACATATTTTTGTAAACTCAAAAGGAAAAAGAACTCATTTAAAAGCTTCTATCACTAGTCCCTCCTTGTGGACCACGACCCGCATAGCCACTCGCCATAGCAGTAACATTGAGAATTTGCACATTCTATTCTTAAAATCTAAACTATCACTTTTCTTGTGCAGGTTTAAACTCAATCAAAATTCTAACGCCGTTGCCAGGGAGGGACGGTAAGTTTTCATTTTTTTTGATTTACTTAAACAATTTAACCTTTTCTTCTTTGTTTTGTGTGCAAGGAGCAGATTTCAAGAATCTAAGAGCTGAAGTAGATATATTGCTACTCTGTGTCTTTACTCAAGAAGGTAGAGCATCAGAGCCCGCAATTGTGCCACGCAAAAGCGGTAAAAGCCATATTTTTGCGGCATTTATGGTGGACTACTAATTGAACTTTTGCCATTTGCTTTCACACTGCAAAGTATACCTTCTGCATGTGTTATATTTCCTTATTAGTTTATTTTGCATACTGTATTTAATTCAATAGCAAAGTGGTTGTTTGTAAATATTAAAAATGGTTTAGACTTGCATTTATGCAAGTGTCTAATTCATTTATCTTTTATATTACTGTTGAAGAGGGTTAGAGCAAAGGTGCGTGTGCATAACATGTAGTATAGGAACACCTTTGAAAAGTTTACATTGCTTAAGTGTTGCTTTTCATATACATGTACATGTTGCACTAAATTGATTTATGGGTTTGTCTTATAAACAAGATAAGGTGGAAAAGTCATTACCCTCCCTTAGCCCACAAACAATCTCCTCACTCACTAACTCAAGCCTAACTAAAATTGACTAGACGTTGGCCTTAAGGACATCTCAGACTCAATAGGAGACTGACCAAGGAAAAAAATTGATTAGAATTTGAATCTTACCAAATCGGCATCAAAGGTTGGGGATTGAGAGGAGAAACCTCGAAAGCTGGTGGTTTGGCTAAATTAGGCCCATCGCTTTTAAGCGCGGATACCTCCCACTAATGTTGCCCAGACCTGGCCGATTAACTTGTGGTCAGTTTCTACAATATACCCCCCGTGGATAGTCTAACTAGTTAGGAGTCGTCTAGGTCTAAGGTCTACCCTAGCTTAGGCTAGATTTTTTCTTTTTATTTGTTTATTTGTTTGCTTGTTTTTGTTTTTGTTTTTGACATCTTGGTGATATGAATTATAATTATAATTATTCATATACAAATAGTGATCCATATTTCACCTCGATCTCTTTTGACTCAGATATTACCAACCTGGCATATCATAACTTTAACCAACCAAGTATGTCAGATTGGTCTTATCCGAATCAATACATGCCTCGTCTAAATATTATGAATAAGACTAGTACAATTATCACCACTCTTCACAGAGTCAATGGGGATACAACTCCCCTGAGTCATATAGTCAATCACCTTGCCAACATCCAACTTCATATACTCCTCCCAAGCAACCATTAGAAGAATAAATTGACTGGAATAAGAGAATGGAAGCCTTAAAAAAGCTTGAGCGATGAATTCAAAATCTTGAAGACTCATAATCCCGTCAAAATTTTCAAGTCAAAGATCCTTACTCTATTTTTCAAGAAGAACATACCGATTTAGAAAAGAGTACAGAATCTATGATTCAATTTCAAAGCGATCCTTTAACTATGATAGAAGTAAGATTTAGTCGATTAGAAAATATGTGTAGAAATAAGGAAACTCTCCCTACCTAATCTTTGACTATTTCTGACACTTCTAGCCATATTGATGAAATAAAGAATCATAGAATCTTGAAGACTTTGACCATAATTCAATTTCATCACACAAACTTGAACTTGACCAATTTCAAACCTTGGACAAATTGGCAAGTTTTTCATTCAATGAGATTGAACTTGAATGTGAATGTGACCCTGATCCACAACTTTGTGATTTAGTTCCAATTTTTGAATTTATGTTGACTCTAGTGTCCTTACCCAATTTGGACTAATTTTTTGAGCCAACATTTATTCTTATACCCATAGATCTAGAAATTAAATCATCAATTTTGGATAGTCACATTCCACTGATGGGAAAAGAATGTGAATTTCATTTCTTTGATTTGGACCCAACGATTGAACCAATACCAACTCTTAAACCTACATTTGATTTTCTCGAGTTAGTAATGGTTAACAAACCTATCACTCTAGAGCCCAAATCAATCATTCCACTAAGTCACAATCTTTTGTTGGACATAAGTATAGACCATGATGACCCTGTGATGATTTTCCAAAATTTATCACGAAAGGGAATAAGTTTCATGATAGGATTTTTCATATTCCTATTCATATTGGGGATTGTAATTATGTACATAGAAATGAGGTCAATGAAGGTGAGTTCCATGAGTCACCGCATTTTCTTGATTGGGTAGCAACGCATGACCCAATCTGACCACCACTAGAACCACCACCTTAAGGTAATATTTTTTTCCCTTTCTTCCTTTTTATATATTTATACATTCATTCCTACATTGAGGATAATGTATGAGATAGGCGTGGGAGGGTGTTCTAATATAACATAGGTTTTCTTTTTATTTTGAAAAAAATTACATTTTCTTTGCTTTTAAAACTTTTTGAAAAGAGAAACAATATTTTGAACTATTGTTTTTTATAAGAAATTAAGTTAATTTTAAAAATATGGGAATCATAATTAAGATTTCTTATACTTGATCAAAATAAGATTATTTGTTTGATTTGTATGGTTACGAAGAAAATTTGAAAAAGTAATTTAGTCTTGATTTTTACCTTGATGAAATATGCATCTTTAAACACTTACACACTTAGGATTCAAAAATAAAGATTCTTATATCTTATAGAAAAAGAAAAAATTATATATATCAAAAATCTTCTGATTAAGCTGGGTACTTGTGTCTCATAAAACATAAGTATACAAGCCTAATAGTGGTCCATATAATAAAAAATTCTTAGTTTTGTGGCCTTGTTTACTCAAGTCCTCAAGTCTTTGGGGGTGTTTTCTCACCCGGTGCCCTAAGACAGTCTGGTTTGGGAGTCACCGACAAAAGACTCGTTATATGGGCCGATTAGAAAGCCTAATAGAACTAAAAAATAATACCACCAAAATAATAAATAAAAAGAAAGAAAATAAGGCATAAGAGTTAGAGTTAAAGAACTCCGAGTTAAAATTTCACAGTCACAAAGCTGCATATGACTTAGGGTAAAATAATAAACTAGATGAGAAATATAATTTGACTCCTTACCTTAATTGATAACAAGTTTTTAAATAGAGACTAAGTTTAGGAATGAAAAATTCGGTTTCCTATAACTTATAGATTACTTGAACTCCTACAATAATACTTCAAATATTTTCTCTCTTTCAAAATGCTTTTCGAAAATACTAACACTTCTCTTTCTTTATGGATTTTATGAGTGTAATCCACTGAAAATCCTCACGAGACAAAACTCATCCTCTAGGGGTATCCTAGAGGTTTAACGGCTTGTTGCACATGCTCAATGTAATCGTGTGAACTGCGAAAGTGGTTTAATAATTCTTCGGTTTAGTTTTGTTATTTTGCTCGAGGACGAGCAAAAGATAGGTGTGAGGGTGTGATCGTACACTTATTTTGCTTTCTTTTCATTATACTCCTATATTTATTGTGTAATAAATCTGCTAATTTTCTTATCTTAAATGTCTATTTTACAGAAGATAATCATGGGGAGAAAGAGGATAAAATCAAATAAATACCAATTAAAGTTAGATTTAACTAGATCTATTTGGTTAGAGGAGGATGATCCCAAATCCAGTTGATTAAATTCAGATTTTGGTGAATTAAATTGGTTAACCGAAGATCAACGAGGATATTGTCGAAATCAGAAGATCAAATAGAAAATCTCATTGGAAAAAGTAAAAAAAGATAAAATAATTTAACTCTTCCCCCAGGATGTGGCCAGTTGGCCACATCCAGGCCGTGAATCCGTGACCAAGTGGATAGATACGGGGGAGTATTTGTTCCCTTATTTTCAGACGCCTCCCCCGTTCTATATTTGCTATAAATACCTGCAAATTCTTAGGTACAGAGGGCGATTCAGCAGAGAATAATAGAATAGGATTTTTAGTTAAGTTTTAACTAGGGTTTTTATTTTTTTCTTTAATGTAATTTTCTATTTTATTCATGTAACTAAGAGAAGAGGAGAGTTTCATAGGAGAATGAGACTGAAGCTTGTACTGAGGGTGACACCGGTGTAAGTTTCTCTTTTCTTTTATTGTTATTCTATTGAATCAAAAGTTATATTATTACTTTACTCTTATTTTCGTATACATTTTTCTGATGTGTTTGTAATCCAAGTGAATCCGATAGCCTCGAGACTGTTTCGCCATTGCAAGTGCGCTCCATGGCCTATGGTGATGAACAACCATTCCTTTGTTAGTTTAGCTTGCCCTTTTATTCATGGTGTCGATCAGGAATAGAGAAGATCCTACACGCCATGCTTGATTGCCTTCAAAGACTAGGTAAGTTGTAGCGATAGATCCAAGGTAAATGAGCACTGAAGAGGTAAGTAAGAATTTTTAGTTTCTTTCTTTTAATTTTTAGTTCCACTCCAAAACCACTCTTCTTTTATCATTTTATTCTTTTTTTCAACTTTGCTTATAAAACAACCCCACAATCATCTTCGTTTATCTATCCATCTTCTATTAACTTAACTTTTCATTTTCCTTTTTAAAACTGAGAAAAAATTCCTAACTGTTTTTATAAACTCAAAAAGGAAAAAGAACTCATTGAAAAGTTTCTATCACTAGTCCCTCATTGTGGATCACGACCCGCATAGCCACTCGCTAAGCGATAGTATTGAGAACTTGTACATTCTATTCTTAAAATCTTAACTATCACTTTTCTGTGTAAGTTTAAACTCAATCAAATTTTGAGTTTAGGAATGAAAAATTCAGTTTTCCTATAACTTTTAGATTACTTGAACTCTTAAAATAATACTTCAAAAATTTTCTCTTCTTTTCAGAATGCCTTTCAAAAATACAAACACTTTATTTCTCTTTCTTTATGAATTTTATAGGTGTAATCCATTGATCCATTGAAAACCCTCACGAGACAAAACTCGTCTTATAGGAAAAACGTAGAGATTTAACGACTTGTTACACATGCTCAGTGTAATCGCGTGACCTGCGAAAATGGTCTAATAATTTCTTAGGTTTAGTTTTGATGTTTTCTTGAGGACGAGCAAAAGATAGGTGTGGGGGTGTGATCGGTCGCTGATACTGCATATTTATTATCACATTCTATGTAGTATTGATGATAACAAACATATGTAGTTATATTTTTAACAATTTTGTTTAACAAAGTTTCAAGTTAACTATTTGTTGCATTTTGGCTCCATCACAAGACTCACACATTGGAAGTCAAGAAGATATAGATCCCAGAGTCTAAGCACATAGAAGAGCTCAAGGATCAAGTATACTAGAAAAGACTATATCAAGATTTGTATTTTTACTTTTTATATTTTAGATAGGATTTATAGTCATTTGTTAAAACCAAGATGATATAGGTTGATAGCTTTTTGGGATTCACACACACACACACACACATACACACACACATTTCATATTCATATAAGAGTTCATAACTATTCTCTTTATCATTTTCAAAATCTAGTTTTGAAAAAACAAGTTTCGAAAAAACTGGGCTTTCAATTTAGAAAAGTGTTTTTACAAAATTTGGTTCTAACTTTGTTTTGTGTTAATCCATGATCACACGCTGGTTCTACAAGTTCCTAGAACTCTATTATATGTTTAATGTTCAAAAGTTATTTTATCAAAAAAAGAATGGTTTCAAAAAGATTTCTATACCCTAGCTTTGGCCCATTATTGGTCGACCGATCGGTCGACCATAGGCAAAGCAAAATTGCTCTGTCGGTCGACCGACATGCACCAAAGTGCATTTGTGCACTTTGGTCGACCGGCGATCGACCGACTGCAATAGCTTTGCTCTCGGTTAGGTCCAGTCGACCGCCCTGGTCGACCAACAGAGAGTTTAGCTCTCTGGTTGGGAAAAATGGTTGACCGACCGGTCGACCGCTATCCCTAACGGTCAAAAATTCGATTGTTGGTGGTCGACCTGCCGGTCGACCGATAGAAGAATTTTTTTCTGTATTTTTTCCCGACGACTATATTTTGTTTTGTCTTTTTCTGGGTCTTTTTCCAATGGCTCTTTTGGGTCTTCTACTCATGTTTTCATCCCCTATAAATAGTGGGACCATAGAAAAACTCTAAAATAAGATTTTTAAAGTTTAAATTAAATTTTTACAAGTTTACATCAAGATTTAGCTTTTTCTTAAAAGATTTCTTTTTGAGCCAAATTTCCATATTCTTGATTTTAGCTTGAGCCTTCCCTCTACATCTCTACAAGTTATTTCTACTACACAATCTCAAAAAGTTTCACCTCCTCATCTTGGTTATTGTTGACACTTAAAAAAGACAAGATTCTTATTGGTCCGAACAATGTCTAAACTTGTTGACATTTACAAAAGACAAGTGACAGACGAGCTGAAGACCAGTTTTTCACCCATCTCCGAGGGACAAGGAAGCAACTTGGACTCCACTGATCCAGCAAGCAGACAGTGAACCCGGATTGTTTCTAAACAGACCTCAGCAGGTCTAAGGTGCTAGCACTTAGCATCACACGAGCCCAAAGGGATAGCCTCGCTTGAGAGGCTAATATCACTCGACTTCGCCTCGAAGCCATCCAAAGCCTCGCCAGGAAGCTAACTCGCAAACTTCGCCACAGAGGACTTCCAGCTCCGCCAAAGGGTTTCTTTCAGACTTCGCCAGAAGCTGCCTCTAGCTCCGCTACGAGCTCAATACGGACGGCTCCGCTATGAATCTGCTACGGTCAACCTTTGACCAATCAAATCTCCGGATGAGATCGGATCCAATCAGATCAAATCTAATTAAGATCAAATCAGAGATCAAATTTGGCAGTTGATTGCCACAATCTCTTGACTCTTCTAAAACGAGTAAGAGGATCAGGGGAAATCCTCCAACGATATGGAAAGGATCGAGAAGGTCAACCGACCTGCCAATTCTAGCTTCGCAGAAGCTGATCTTAGCCTCGCAGCAAGGCCACTTTCCAGATTTTAAACAGATTCGATTCAATCTGTTTCCATATTTTCAAGGGACGATTATACCCTTGCTCTCCCTATAAATAGCCCGCCAGGGGTACAGAGAGAGGAGAGGATCGATCGATCAAGACACAGAGGCATACAAGAGGACTCCACAAGCAGAGGTTTCTTCATAACGCACCGTGCGCTCTCGAATTCAGAGACCTTTTAGAGAATTGCTTTCTCTATTCAGGGTGTTGATACCCTAACATCGTCCTTCTTCTCAAGGAATCTCCGGAACCAGGCGAGAAGGAATTCCTAATTGAAGGCGATTTTGAGAAGCAGCAAGAGGGTTCTACCAACCTTCTGTTCTCTGATTCCCCGAACCAGGCGAGAAGGGAATCTCATCGCTCGCATCGTCAAAGGGACAAAGTGGTCGCGCGCTGACCAGACTCCTATCGGCACACTTCTCCAGAATCTCTGAGGAGATCTACTTGTAATCTTTTTTTAGAATACTTGTAATTTAGCTCCTCAAACTCTTTTTTGTAAGTTTTCCCCCTTTGCAAACATAATGGAAAACAAGATGGCGACTCCGCTGGGGAGATTCTCCACTGCCGAGAATCAAGTGTCGCAATGCGACGAACAGACCTTCGGGTCTAACTCTGAATTCAGAAAAGCCGGTGCAGCCAGAGCTTCTCTGGCCAAATCCTCAAGGAAAGTCTCTGCGGAGACTGAAAAGGTTCTCTATGAACCTACTGCGGTTATTTGGCGCAACAAGGAAGCACGTCCGCAGTCTGATTCTTTTACTTGCGAGAACTTGGTGGTTCAGTTCGATCAAGCAAGATTTGAAGAAGTCCTCTCTGGGGGTGGCCCAATGCTTCGAGCACGGAAGCATAGGAGGGTTTCCACGACCAAGGTTTCAAATCAGAAACCGGAAGCAGAATTCTGCCAACACCCCTCAGCCTCGTGTGTGGCTAATCAGGTTCCTTGCGAACCTAAGTCTCCTCTGCCAAGGCGGATATGGAAACCTAAACAGAAGTCTCCGACCGAAGCTTCAGGCGTAGCTACGCCTAAACCGCGCCTCTCTCGCGAAGAAAAAGGCAAGATGCCTGTCTGCTCCAATCATAAAGTTACGACGGCAATCATACCGTCGTCCAATTCAAGGGCAGCGATGCCTCGCGCCGGCCTCGTTCTCATGAACGAAGCTACTGTACCACAGCGTACGCGCAGGGTCCATGACCGCGAAGCCGAAACCAAAGTACCATCTAAGGCTAATTGCCTTCGCAACAGCATAGCGGGTAAAGCACCGCAGCATGCTCCACTTTCCAGTGCGTTAAGCACTAAGTTCGCGTCTAATGGCGAAGCTAGAACTAAAGCACTGTTCAGTGCTAATCCCGGCTGCAGGGATAAAAGAAGCAGGACATCGCCCTATGCGCGATCCAAAAGAGCCTTTGCGCTCGATTGCAGGGACCCGACCGGGTCCGATTTGAGGAAATTGTTGGCGGATAAACAAACCTCTTCCCCCTATTGCCAACACAGGGGATGTCAACTGCTGACACTCCACTCGGTCCATTGCCGGCTGGGACCAATCTCCGCCACGCCTCCAAGACGACGGTCGGTTTTTGATCGACTATCGGTGCAAGTCCCGGTGAAACATCGCAAAAGGAGCATCTCGCGAGATCTACCCTCCGCATCCGTCAACATGACCGGAAGAGGACAAGAGTCCCCAGATCCAGACTACAGCCCAGGCTTGGGCGAAGTCTTGGTGCATGAAGAAGAGGGTGTTTTCCGAAACACCAGATCTAGAGTGGCGATACCCTACAATTACGAGCAGCCTTCTTCCTCGATGGCCCTAGCCTCGTCACAGCCCACAAGATCACTCCAATCATCGGACGGAGAAGATGAAGATAGTGGGTACGCCTCTTCGGCGACAGTCAGTTCGGTGCGAACAGACAGAGCATCAGTCAATATGGCTGATAACGTCAACGACGATCTTCGTCGGCGCCTGGAAGCCCAGGAGCAAACTTCCAAGACTCAGCAAGAGGCTCTGGACAATATTCAACAGATGCTCGCTCAACTCCTCAATAACCGGAATAACAATGATGCCGGGAGCAATCGCGATGAGGAGGAACACTTCAGCAATGAGCAACCAAAGCCGGAGAAATCCAAGGAGGGTTCTTCCCTAGACGCAGAAGTCCTTAAGGGCCTCCAAGCTCAGATCGCGTCCCTAGCTCAGAGGGATGAATTAAAGAAGGTAGGGACAGTCCGTCCTTATCCGCTGGAGTGGGATTCGGTGCCATACCCACCGAAGTTCAAACCGCCAACGCTGCATACCTATGATGGAAAGAGCTCGCCAAATCAGCACATCTACTATTTCCGGTCTCAGACTGGTAATGTTATAAACAATGACGCCATAATGGCTAGGCTTTTCATTGGCACCTTAAAGGGGGTGGCGTTTGACTGGTTTCGCAGTCTTCCCCCGGGCTCTATCAACTCCTGGATCGACCTGGAAACTCGGTTCCTCTCTCGTTTCTATGAGGATGATACCGAGGTAACCATGGACAAACTCCTCTCCACTGTGCAGAGGAAGGGCGAATCTGTCCGTGACTACATTGAACGGTTCAGAAACTTATCCTTGATGTGCCCAGCAGGGATGCCATTACCCATGCTCTTGCAGACATGCAGACACAACTTCCTAGACCAAGTCGAAGTTCGCATGGGGGCTGTCAAAGCCCACACCTGGAAAGAATTGGTCGAACAAGCTGAGATAGCCGAGAAGTCGGCTAAAAAGTTTGAACCATCCGCCCCTAGAGGCAAGTGGGGGATGAACAACAAAGGGCGTGGCGACCTACCGCAATCCTCTCAAGCTAAAGGCAAGGAGACTATGTCTGTGGAACTATCCGGAGATGTGCAGTCAAAGGCCAAGAAGAGCGGCTTCAACAATCAGGAGCCTAAATTCCCTCCAAAGCAGTACTCGTTCAAAGACGATCAGGTGGTCACCATATTCCATCTGCTCCACAAAGGGAACAAAATAAAGCTGCCAGATGCGCGGCGTCCCAATGAGATAGGGCGCACAAACGACCCTAAATACTGCCTCTACCACAGGATGGTTCACCATCCTACTGACAAGTGCTATGTCCTCAAGGATAGAATTCAAGCCTTGGTTGATGCCGGGGTTCTGACGCTAAAGACGGAGCAAAAGAAAGTCACTGCCAATCTGGTGACTCTTGAGTTCGGCAAAGCCCCAAAAATCACAGTTCCCGACGGGACTTATTCCGTCCCTGCGCCACGGTTGGAAGTCAAACATCTCCCAGCTACAGCTCAAAACAATAAGGGTCTTGTTCCCTTAACATTGGAGACAGGAGAAGTCATGTGGATACATCCAGACCTCGTCCAAGACGTACAGCGGGATCCAAAGCAGCCCAACTCAAAGGGCAAGTCTTGCAATGTCATCTCCCTCCTGCCAGACGACGGCAATCTTACATCGGCTTCCCTCAGTGATTCCGAAGGAGAAAAGCATGCTTGCGCAGCGCAAGCCGATACGCCTCAGCAAACGGGCACCCGATCCAGAAAATCATACTTAAGGCAGTATGAAAAGTCTACTGACGAGATACAACAGCAAACGACGTCAGTACAAGTACCAGCATCCACTCTAATCCCAGCCAAAGGGAAAGAAAAACCTAAAGAGGTACGATTCGACCACGTGTTGAAGAAACCACCAGGCCAAGGGTTTGATACACCCTTTCGGTTTGACATATTGGCTCAACTGGCCAATATCCCAGCTCGTATCACTATACACGAGCTCCTTCGCCTCTCGAAAGAGACAAGAGAAGCACTCAGGGATGCGCTAGCCAATTCAGAATCATTTCTGACATGCATGCCTGAGATCCCTAACAACGACGTCCAGTCTTCCTGCCCAGAATGTCATCATGCACAATCAAAGGTGCCCGCTATTACCTTCACAGCGGAAGATATGCTTCTCAAAGACAACAAGCACGATCGACCCCTGTACTACACCGGATATATCGGTTCAACATGCATCGAGAGGGTACAAGTCGATCCGGGGTCCGCACTCAGCATCATCCCCAAAAGACTTCTCTACTTCCTCGGCATACCATTGTATAGGTTGTCCGCAACCACTACTACAATATACGGTTTCAACGCCGGGAGCAGTCATCCACTGGGGAAAATTCGACTCCGTTGCAGAATCGGGAGCCTGAAGTCAGAAGTGACATGCTATGTCATTGATGCTGACACATCATATAACCTGCTGCTGGGACGGCCATGGATCCATGCCAATTGGATCGTCCCTTCCACCCTCCATCAATGCTTCAAATATGTTGAAGATGATGCGACAGTACGAACTGTCTTTGCTGAGAGGCAACCATTCAAAGGGGTGGAAAATTACTTCACTGACGCTCTCCTATATCAAGAAGCCGGTGGAGCACTCAAAGAATCGCTGCCAGACGATGATGAAAGTGGCAACGAGGCGGATTCAGAATCCGAAACAGACATGCCAGCTATTCTGATTGGTGAACCAATTATAGCATGTCTCAATAATCCCCTATGTAATACTCCTTCAGAGGATGAAGGAGAATGGGTAATTAATGATAATATTTCTTTTGATTATCCTGCGAGTATTGGGTCGATTAAATCCATTACGGATGGCTCTCTGCATGTGCCCGTACATGAGCCAAGTGTGGCCAGCACATCTGTGGAAGCTATAGAGGGGGCCACACTGGTGATCCCTCCGTCCAAACAAGGTCAGTCGCCGATAATCTTCGGTAGAACCCGGCCACGGGGATCCACAACTGCAGATCCAAGCTCAGATACAGACGCCCCACAGTTCTTCCATTATGCGCGGCCAGCGCGCCACATTATGAAGAAAATGGGATACGACTTGAAGCGTGGAGCAGGCCTGAATTTCGGAAAAGGAAGGCGCGGTTTGATGCGGAACCTTGTGCCTAAAGGGAAACCTGCAAATTACTATGATAGCACACGCAGGGGGTTGGGATACGTTACACCCACATCATCAGCAACCGTTCAAGTCAAAGACGATGAACCGATTCCATCACATTCAGCCTCATCCTCCGAGTGGGATTCAGATGTCAGTATAGGAGGAATGTTCAAAAACCTCACTGCTAATATGACCTCAAGCAGTCAATTGGAGCCCGCAGAAGCCACTGACGAGGAGCAATGGGCCCAGCAATCAGACCTTCAATGGGAAAAGCGATTCGAATCGCGCGAACCACCTACTGAAGACAAGGTGATGCAGGTCAACTTGGGTAATCAAGATAACCCCAAGCCCATCTTTATAAGTGAAAGCCTATCACTTATAGAAAAGGAGGAATTGATAATGCTCGTGAAGGAGTATATAGATGTCTTCGCATGGAGCTACGAAGATATGCCCGGACTTGATCCACAGGTCGCTATGCACCGTCTGAACATCAAGACCGACGTCAAGCCAGTCAAACAGCAACAACGTCGGTTTCGCCCGAACATTATGGAAGCTATTGAAGCCGAAGTTCACAAGCTCATTGCATGTGGCTTCATCCGGGAAGAACAACATCCTGATTGGGTAGCTAACATCGTCCCCGTCCTCAAAAAGAACGGGAAAATACGGATCTGCATCGACTACCGTGATCTCAATACGGCCTGTCCCAAAGACGAATTCCCACTGCCCATCACCGACGTCATGATCGACAACACATGTGGATTCGAAAGAATGTCTTTCATGGACGGCTTTTCAGGGTACAACCAGATTAAGATGTATCCCGACGACGAGAAGCATACTTCGTTCCGAACACCATTAGGGGTATACTGCTACACGGTAATGCCCTTCGGACTGAAGAACGCCGGAGCAACCTATCAGCGGGCAATGAGTGTGATCTTCCGCGATCATCTCCGAAAAACGGTGGAATGCTATGTCGACGACATTGCCGTCAAAAGTCGCAACAAGAATGAACACCTTCGCGACCTGAGAACGATGTTCGACATAATGCGGGCTCATCAACTGAAAATGAACCCAACAAAATCCTTTTTGGGAGTGTCAAGTGGCAAGTTCCTTGGGTTTATTGTCACATCAAAAGGGATTCATCTTGACCCAGACAAGGTCAAAGCCATCCAGAGCATGCATCCACCAAAGAATCTCAAAGAGCTCAGAGGCTTGCAAGGCAGGCTGGCCTATATCAGAAGATTCATCGCAAATCTCTCAGGCCGCTGTCAGCCGTTCACCCGGCTCATGAAAAAGGGTACTCCCTTCGTATGGGATCAAGCTTGTCAGGAAGCTTATGAAGACATCAAGAGGTACCTCACAAAGCCTCCAGTCTTAGTGGCCCCTACATCAGGGAAGCCATTCTTGCTTTATGTAAAGGCTATGGACTACTCCCTCGGTGCCCTCCTCGCTCAAAAGGACGACAATGGCCACGAGCAGGCCATTTATTATCTGAGCAGAACTCTCATAGGAGCGGAATCTCGCTACAACCCTATCGAGAAAGAGTGTTTAGCTCTCGTCTTCGCTGTTCAGAAGACACGACATTATTTGGTCGGTCAGACCATACATGTCATCTCCAGAGTAAACCCATTGCGTCTTCTTATGACGAAGCCAGGATCATTGAATTCAAGATTGGCTAAGTGGGCACTTTTATTGTCTCAATACGACATGATCTTCACGCCTCAGAAGGCGGTTAAAGGCCAGGCCCTTGCAGAATTCTTGGCTGCTCATCCAGTTCCGGAGCATTCAAAACTTCACGAAGATATCCCTGATGAAGTCTTCGAGTCTTATGCAACCTCAGAAGAGGAAGTGTGGCAGATGTTCTTTGATGGAGCATCGCGAATGGGCCCTAAAGGCAAAATTATTGCCGGAGTGGGGGTTGTGTTTATCTCCCCACAGAATCATGTCCTGCCCAGAGCATTCTCTTTGACAGAATCGTGCTCCAACAATGTGGCAGAATATAATGCTCTGCTCATTGGTCTTCAGCTCGCCCATGGAATGGGGGTACGCTACCTCGAAGCTTATGGCGATTCAAAACTGATCATCAATCAGGTTAAAGGCGAATACGAAGTCCGCCATGAGGACTTGGTGCCTTATTACCATACAGCCATCGAATTGGCTAACCTATTTGAAGGTTTCTACATCGGGCACGTGTCCCGATCTCAAAATACTAAGGCGGACGCCCTTGCTGCCTTAGCAACAACTCTAGCCTTGCCAGCCGACACCGAGTATCACCTCACAGTCGCAACTCGACATCTTGTATGCTCCAAGCACATGCTAAGAACTCGAGAAGTCTATAATGTCTCGACGAATCTTGAGCCGAGGGATTGGCGCTTTCCTCTCATTGACTATGCTTTGCACGGTCTGCTTCCAGACAATCCTAAAGAAGCGGCTTCTATCAGACGAAGGTCTCTCCGTTTCTACTACGATCCGACTCTGAAGACACTTTACCGTCGTTCATATGACGGTGTCCTCCTCCGTTGCCTTTCCAATTCAGAGGCACAGGAAGCGCTCCAAGAAGCGCATGATGGCACTTGCGGAGCTCATCAGCCAGGTCCAAAGCTTAAAGACAGGTTGCATAGGCTGGGATATTATTGGCCAACTATGATAGCCGACGCTATCCAATATGCACGAAGGTGTAAAGCATGTCAGATTCATGCGGACTTCATACACCAGCCTCCGGAGTTGCTCCACCCGACTGCTGCTTCATGGCCATTTGAAGCATGGGGAATAGACGTCGTAGGACCAATCAGTCCTTCTTCGACAAAAGGTCACCGGTTTATCCTAGCAATAACCGACTACTTCTCAAAATGGGCGGAGGCTATACCACTGGTTGAAGTCAAAACCTCCAATGTAGTTCACTTTATCAAGCACCACGTCATCCATCGATTTGGTGTCCCTAGGCGGATCATCCACGACAACGGTCCCCAATTCATAAGCCAAGTATTCTATCGGTTCTGCAATAAATACCGAATTCAGAATGTAGCTTCAACTGCCTATAATCCTGCTGCCAACGGCTTGGCGGAAGCATTCAACAAAACAATCATCAAGCTGCTCAAGAAATTCGTCTCCTCGAATAAGCGAGATTGGGACGAAAAGCTCGGTGAATGTCTTTGGGCCTACCGAACCACGGTGCGGACACCGACAGGCAATACGCCTTTTTCCCTGGTATATGGGTGCGAAGCAGTCCTCCCATTGGAAATCCAGATGCCATCGTTGCGCGTAGCTCTGATTACTAAAATCACATCAGAGGACAATGATCGCCTACGCCTTCAAGAGCTCGAAGCTTTGGACGAGAAGCGACTACAAGCTCAGCAGCATATCGAGCTATATCAAGCTCGAATCTCAAAAGCCTTCAATAAGAAGGTCAAACAGAGAGTCTTCCAGAAAGGAGACCTGGTCTTAGCCGTCAGACGACCGATGATTATGACGCACAAGACCAAAGGCAAATTTCAGCCTAAATGGGAAGGACCGTTTGTAATAGAAACAGTCTATTCAAACGGAGCATACCGCCTCGCGACTGCAGAGGGCGACCTACTCATGATGCCGATCAATGGCAAGTTCTTAAAGAAATATTATCCTTAATCAAGGATCCTTCTCTTGATCAAGTTAACACTTCACCTCTGATCAAGATCTCCGTGTCTGGAGCACACACAAAGAGAGCCTTTCTCTTCCTCCAAGTGAGGTCATACAGCCGAAAACCAACAGGAACCTGGCCGCGCACCGGTTATCCTAAAGGGGAATCAAGGTTATGCAGACATTAACCTAATAATCCAATATCCTTTAACGATTAAGGATAGAGGAAAATGTTGGCCTATAAGCCCAACATAAGTCCTCGACAACTCATCATGCTGAGGGGAATAGCATGGCTAGCCCAACTCAAACGGTAGTTGGTAAAGGCATATCAAACCCGTTGACAGCTGGGGATTTGCTAAAAATCCTAAGGGACCAGTTCCCATTTGATTCCCTCTCCAAAGTCACTTACCAATTCTCATCCATAGGATGGTAAGGCCACATATATTCCGCTGTTATGTTAACATTAAACCTATGACAGCAGTTCCCTCATCTCTCTCCGAGAGAATGAGACCTCCAAAGTCACTTACCAATTCTCATTCATAGAATGGTAAGACCACATATACATTTCGCTGTTACGTTAACATTAAACCTATGACAGTGATTCTCTCGTTTCTTCCCGTGGAAACGAGACTTCTCCCAAATTCTACTACAAACTCGATACTTATTGACATTTACAAAAGATAAGTATCACCAACCTTGAGCTTGGTGGCGTCTCATTCGGTTATGTCATTGCGACCTCTGAACCAGTAGACAGCCGAGTCTCAATTCCGAGCCCTGTTGACATTTACAAAAGACAGGTCTCGATACTCGTTGACATTTACAAAAGACGGGTATCACCAATTTTTTGAAGCTTGGTGGCTTCTCAACCAGTTATGTCATTGCGACCTCTGAACTGGCAGATAGCCAAGTTTCATCTACCATTGAGCTTAGTAGCGTCTTAATCGGTTATGTCATTGCGACCTCTGAACCAGCAGACAGCTAAGTCTCAATTCCGAGCCCTGTTGACATTTACAAAAGACAGGTCTCGATACTCGTTGACATTTACAAAAGACGAGTATCACCCCCTCTGAAGCTTGGTGGCTTCTCAACCAGTTATGTCATCGCGACCTCTGAACTGGCAGATAGCCAAGTTTCACCAATTTTTGAAGCTTGGTGGCTTCTCAACCAGTTATGTCATCGCGACCTCTGAACTGGCAGATAGCCAAGTTTCACCAATTTTTGAAGCTTGGTGGCTTCTCAACCAGTTATGTCATTGCGACCTCTGAACTGGCAGATAGCCAAGTTTCATCTACCATTGAGCTTAGTAGCGTCCCAATCGGTTATGTCATTGCGACCTCTGAACCAGCGGACAGCTAAGTCTCAACTTTGAGCCTGTTGACACTTACAAAAGACAGGACTCACCGATGCTTGCTGACATTTACAAAAGGCAAGTATCTCCCCTTCAGCCCCGCAAAGGGCTAACCTCGAGATCGCTGACGTCTTAATCGGTTATGTCATTGCGACCTCTGAACCGACGGATAGCCACGTCTCAAAGATTACGTCCTCAAGCAAGAACGAGATGGAGATTCAACAGAAGCCAAAACAAAAGAAAGAATTTCCATTAATTCCAAAAGATGGAGACACATGGAGGCACGTATACAATGACCTACAAGCGTACACTGTATGATCTGAGCCGCTCTCCGAGGGCGTTTAGCCTCGTCTTCCTATCATCAACAGCCTGGGCAAGCGCTTGTGACCTCAGCTCAGCCTCGTCAAAGTCCACCGCCTGGGCCAGACGAGCTTCAACTTCCGCCAAAGTTGCCCTCTGTGATAACTCCTGCCGCGCAAACTCCTCACTCTGAGCTCTGAGCTCTTCAAGCCGCGCGGTTTCCTCAAGACGCACCGGTATGGCCTTGGATAAGAGGAGATTTGCTTTCCTGATCATCTCCTCAGCCTTCGCAATCTTATCCTCAGCGCCAAGAAGAGCACTAGTGGAGGCGTCAATTGCACTTCCAACTTCCGCTTGCCTTGTTTCCAAGGATTTCAAATCAAAGGAGACGGCCTTAACAGCCTCTTGAGCAGCAAGCCGGGCCTCGTGCCTTTGGGCAACAAGACAGGCGAGCTGCTCATCAGCTAAGGACGCCGGGTCTGAGCGATAGAGACGGCGCCACTCCTCTACAGCCTTCTCAAGTTCATCCACCAGGAGTTCTAAAGCAGCAGCCTGATGATACCCCTCAAAGTCCCGAATGCTCTCAATGTCACGGGAGAGGACCACCTTCAGCTTTGAGAACGGTATAGGCGAGCCCTTCAAAACTAGGTCGATAGTTCGCTCCAAGCTTCTATAAAAGCTATCGACCAGGTCACCTATGTAATCATTCTCGGCCTCAGCCATTTCTGGCAGGGAGGCAACCTCGGAATAGTCCACCAGCCTGGTCGACGCCGTCGCAGAAGAAGCAGCGGGAACACTGACAGTAGCAGGGCTAGCCGAAGGCGATCTCGGCGGAGTCCTCATCGAAACTAGCACGCCAGCCACCGCGGAGGTAGGACTGGCAACCACCTCTTGAGCAGCAGGCTCAACCACCAGGGTTGGAGAAGTAGGGCTCACAATCACCCTCAATGCCGCACTCGGCAAAACAGGCCGCACCTCACTCGTTGATGTGATTGGGAGTGAGGATACCTCCGGCGCTACCGCCCCTTCAACCTCTGGTCCTTCAGCTGATTTGGGCCGATAAGAAGGCAGGTCGCCGTACAGCGCGTCCAACACAGCGGCATCCGCTGTGGCCGAAGTGCTCATGTCACCTCTCGATCCCTCAGGAAGATCTACCGGCTCCCTTGAAGCTGATGCGTCTTGAGGCCGAACACCTGTAACAAGACTGCGGTTAGTCGGGACACTACATACAGAAAAAAGCCAAGAGGGTACGACAATACCAAAGGATGATGTTGCCTCGAACGTCTCGTCCGCCGCACCAGTCTCCAGAGGCTCCATCGAAAATTTTTTGGCAGAATCAACACGAATAGCCGGCTCGTTTTCACTTGCCGAGTATCCTGTGGACCACCCGATAGAGCTCGATGTCTCAGGACTCCCTTTAGAAGTCCCAACGCCTGAAGGACCAACATCAGCCGCGCCACTCCCAGACTCTTCCGAGTGAGCAGGGGAACCGGCTGCAGCCCCATAAGTGAATAGGGGATCATAATGTTCCCCTTGCTCTCCAGCCGTCTCGGCTCCTGCAACAAGAAGCAAAGGATGAGTTATTCGAAACACACCAGAAGCATTATATGAACAAGGGTAACTTCACCCAGACCTAGAGCGAATTCACCGCTAGTCGGTTCAGCAACTGACGGTTCAGCCGCTAATGGGGCAGCAGGAGGAATCGCTGTAGAGGGATAACCCTCTACGACAATCGTAGGAGCTTGACGACGGGGCTTCTTCGCCAACGATTTCCTACGAGAGCTACCCGCTCGTTTTCTCTTGAAGTGGACGTCAGAATCCTCTTCTTCTACTCCTTCCACACGTCGTGGGGAAGATGTCCCCATCACACCAGAACCGGCCGCAGGAGTATCAGCTCCAGCCCCCGCCTCGAAGCGAGGACTCCCTGCATCAGAAGCCTCGCTGTCATCCACAGCGATGAATTCTTCCAAGCCGGGGACACGAACCCGTTTGCCTTCTCTCTTATCAGAGGCTTTCCGCTTCAGTCGCTGAGAGATTAACTTCACACCCGTACTATTGACATTAAATCCAGGAGGTGTGGAGTTGGAAGCCGCGTACCACTGGCAAAAGCATAGGGTCGTCGAGAGACCGGGGTCCTGCAGCGGCGTGCGTAGCCACGCCCCAGTGCCATCCGCAGTAAAGAACCGCCAGGCACGGGCCCCATCAATAAGACTCCCCATGAAAGCCAGGTCCGAATTGGGGTTGCCCACATACAGCTGGTCGTACCCGAATTGGCGGGCAAATCGACTTGGGACGTAGGGTTCCAGGTAGCAGGTATCCCCACTCCTGTACAGCAAATGCGAGGGCCGGATGCTGACCAGCCACTCGAAAACGCCCCGACTCATGGGAGACCGCCCTGACTCCGCATCTCGGAATTCCTCGTTGTATCCTGCGCCCCGAATGCGAGGAAAACAGCGGAACAGGCTATAAGCGTCATGACGACGCACTAACTTACGGGCCTCGGCCACGTAGGCTTTCATCCAAGAGCAACCTTCGAATCGGCGGAGAAGAGCCGTTCGAACACCCTGCGGAGGATCTTCCCCAGCTCCAATCAAAGTAGGGCAGTGTAAGGCGAACCACGCCATCAAGTAGGTGTACGGTAGACCCACCCTAGGATTGGGTCCATCGCAAGGAAGGATAGCACTCTTCCCACGTCTTGTCGCCGGTGGCCTGCAGAAAGCCTCCGTTAGTGCGCGAAGGCCTCTTTGAATACAGCATACCATGGCTGGGAGAAGACCCAGACGGTGACCATGGGCCAGGCGAACGGCGGGTAGCAGAACATTCGGGTGGACGATGTCACCCGAGGAAGAAGGCACAACACACTTCTTTAACCAGACGGTTAAGAAACCGGCCAGCAGCGCCTTTCGAGACATAGGCCGACGGGCCTGATGGTGAAAGCTCCGAAGGGTATCACCCTTCTCATAGGGACCTGCGTCTTCTGTTACGATGATATCCCTTTGGAGACACATCTCCATCCGTTCAGCAACATCGCCATCAGTAACTCCGCGATGAGCCGCTTCAGGAGCATTCTTCATGTCTGGGAACAGGTAACTTCCCCAGCTCTTTAAGCTCTTCGAGCTACCCTTGCCACCACCGTGAATGCTAGAACAAATATGCAAGTGGCACATCAACTCCCGATAAGTCTCGAGCATAGCAGGCTCCTGCTTCTCCAGGAGAGCCAACTCCGCCTCGCAGGGAAAGTACTCTTCGTATGGAAGAGACCCGAAAGGCAAAGCAGAGATTTCCCACATCTCATGCAAAGCCATGCCCAGCTCGCCAACCGGGGTGAAGAAAGTCCCCGAAGCCGGGCAGTACAACTCAAGGATGGCGTAGAAGCACGCCACCTTCATCTCAATGCCGTAGCAGGTCGCCCTGACGGCCTCATAGAGATTCAACCCCTCCAAGTCCTCCTCGAAGTGAGCGAGGATATAGTTGGTCAACTCCGCCCACCATGTCTTAGGAGGATGAACCCAACCGGGAGCCCTGAAGTCTGTTGCAGGATAGTTCCCGCCAACTGCGCAGAATTGAGTGCCAAAGGTCTGCGCCACAGCCGGGTTCTCTCCCACTGGAAGTTCCCGCGATACCTTCCCAGGGTATAGCCCCATTATGCTGAGGGGAGGGCCCGCCCTCGAATAGCCAGACTGAAAGGTCAATCTCCCAACATGGACGGATTCGACGCTTCGGCTTACGCCCCACGCCATCTTCCGAGCCTGAGTCACATTCATGAAAGAAGATAAAGGAAAGTGTCGCTTAGTCGACGGAAGGTAAAACTTCTCGCCATCCAGTTGAAAGATCCATTGTCCTTCGCCTGCCTGCAACTGGCGATCGGGATCGGATGCGGCATCCCCGAACATAAAGTCGGGCTTTCTGTAAGTCCGACGGTCAACATCCTCAAGAGGAGCCGTGGTCAAGATACTCCGCGTGGTCTGCGGATGACCGCCTTGGATGAGCGTATCCCGGACGAGGGAGCTCCGCTCACTGAACAAAGAAGCCTGTCCATGGAATTGCAGGCTGAGGTTACCATCTGCTCCACTGGTCATCCCAAACAGACTATTCAAGGGACCAGGGGTGTAGGGCACTGCAAAGAAAGAAAAAGGAAAAGAACTATGATTAGTTCAACAGTCAAGCGGACATGGAGATATAAGATTCGCTAAGGCATAGCCCCGCCCCGTGAGCAAGGCCAGTAAAGCGACAGCCTCGACAAAGCTTGATCTCGCAGACAAATCTGCATTTTGCAGAAAACGTCTAAATACCAACTTCGCTTAAGCAGGAAGTGGTATAGCCCTAAGGGCTGACGTCATCAAGAGGGCATTATGGTCAAGAGTCATCCTTCGTGGCCATGACTGAAGAGACAGACCCGAGTCCTGTTCCTCAACAGGATGGAGACTGCCCGAGTAATGGCTTCATACAGAAGCCCAAAGAAGAACTGTTCAGTTCTTAATTCCCGGTGCAAGAAAGATAGGGAGGTTCAAGGAAAACGAGTTCCCTAATGAGGACAGATCATATTCGATCATCCTAATAGCCAAATGTTGGCTCCAAAGGAGAGAGACCACGGTCTCTAATCAGATAGGAAAATCCCTTACCGGTGACTGGTCGCTCGATGACCGGAGGAGGAGGACCCTCCGCTGCAGAAGTCGCCACTTCTTTTCCCGCTCGCCTTTTGGGCGCCATTAAAGAGTTGCAAGAGTTCTCAGGGTTCTCTGAACAAAGAAGGAAGAGGAAGAGGGAAAGTCAAGAAATCTCTCTGAAAAAAGGAGATCTTTTCCTGCTCAGCCCGATCGGGCTTTTATAGGCCAATCAGCGCCTGAAACAAGGCCTCGAAAAGGGCGTATGCCGCCGTTTCGAATTAATTCGAAACGCCGCCCAAAGCGCCTTCCCGAGAAGCGCTGCTTCGATTCCGCTAAGGGTTAACTTCGCCCTGGCTTAAAGTGCGGATTTCGCACAATCCTTCAAGGACATTCGCCGAGAGGCTTACCTTAGCCCTCTAAAAAAGGCGCTGACATGCCAGTCTCGCGAAGATCACTCAAAGAAAGGACTATGTCCTTAACTCCGCATACGGTTTAGCCCCGCTATGGCCAAACCTTCAGAAAAAAAAAGCGAGCGAAGATCAGATGATTAGAAGATGAACTTTCATTGATTAAAAAAAAAAGAAGGGTACATTGATATTACATCGAAGTTGTGTTTCATACAACACACCCAGTTGCTCGACAGGGTAATTTGTGCAAAAAAGCATACAAGTGGTTTTATCCGCTTCTAAGTCAAACCGACTGGACAGAGGAGGCCTTCCTCCTGCACAAGGCTGTAATCAGTGGTGCCGCAAAGACACGGTCATTATTCTCCACAAAAATGGCAGGTCTTGCCAGGCCATTTTTGTTGAAGCCTGGCAATAGAAACCTATCGCCGCCAACACGATAGATCACGTATAATGGGAATCGGCAGTGGAACCAGTGATCTAACGGGTGTGATGTCCGCCTTTCCAAAGTGGATCGCCCCCAAAGGCCACCAAAGTTGAAAGTTGGCAATGATGCCGGCAAACCCACAGGCAGCGCCTACTATCTTGAAGCGGATCATCTCCGACAAAGCGGCTACCAGCCTCACCTCAGAACGAATCATCTCGGATAAGAGGCTGCCAATAGCCTCTGGGACACGCACCCGCTGCCCCGAATTGTTCCTCCTGCTTAAAAGTAAAGCTTTAACCGGGGAAGCATAAGGCAATTTTATGGTTCCTTCCATCAAGTCACAAGATTGGCGAGCATAGCCCACTGCAAGGCAAATCAGAACAGATTAGCAGTTAAGCACAGAAAAAACTGCAAATCAGAATCTTTTGGGTCAAAGCAATCCAATTTCAGTAAAGCAGAGGATAAGCCTCGCTTGCACAACATTGATGGGCTGGCTCAGCAAACGCCAAGTCCTAGCCTCGCCTATATGGCTAAGCCAGACTGATCCCGTGGGATACAGTCTTAGCTCCGCCTATATGGCAAGACTGGCTCAACTATTGAAGAGACCAAGTCCCAAGTTCTGCTTGTGCAGCGGACTTAACATGCAATGATCTTCCAATGATCAGGTCAAGATGATAGCTTCACTGGGAAGCTATGCCAAAATCCTTCTCTGCAGATCAGTTAAATAGAGAACAAGGGAAGCTAATCCCTGAAGCAGCTGCCAAAGCTGAATTAAGGGAGATGAATTCCCTAAAATCGGTGAAGTCATTGAATGATCAAGACTTACCGGTCCTTGGCCGGATAATGACCAGAGTGGGCATTCCCACTAGTTCAGAGATCTGAGTATCTCTTTCAAACCAAGAGAAGAGAAGAGAGGCAAAGCACTTCTCTTCAGAGGACCTCAAGTGTCCTATTTATAGGCCCCATGGCCTGAGCGCTGCCGCCTCAAGCGTGGAAGCACGAGCGCATTTAAGGCATTTATCACGCCTTGAGAAAAGGGACGGTCTCCCTTGGAACCGTGCAAAGGGAGAAACGTCTCCCTCATAAAGGCACTTATTGCGCCTCGAAGAAAGGGAATATCCTCCCTCGGAAACGTGCAAATCGGAGAATATCTCCCTCGATCAGCACGAAGAAAGGAGTAATCCTCCTCGTAACCAGCCCACGGCAGTTGATCTCGGGAAAGCGACATGCCCTCCCAAGCGAACATGTCATCAGAAGCCCAAATGCGGGGCTACTAGCTGCGAAGCTACCCAGTCTACATGATTCCTCGGCGAATCTACATCCCAAAGCAGGATTTAAAGCGAAGCTGAACTCAACCATCATGGCGACGTTCATACTCCACACACCACCAATCAAAGCAGTTCAAAGTATTTCGAAGTCTGAGCCATTGCAGACTTCTGAAAACTTTGAAGGGGGTCTTGTTGACACTTAAAAAAGACAAGATTCTTATTGGTCCGAACAATGTCTAAACTTGTTGACATTTACAAAAGACAAGTGACAGACGAGCTGAAGACCAGTTTTTCACCCATCTCCGAGGGACAAGGAAGCAACTTGGACTCCACTGATCCAGCAAGCAGACAGTGAACCCGGATTGTTTCTAAACAGACCTCAGCAGGTCTAAGGTGCTAGCACTTAGCATCACACGAGCCCAAAGGGATAGCCTCGCTTGAGAGGCTAATATCACTCGACTTCGCCTCGAAGCCATCCAAAGCCTCGCCAGGAAGCTAACTCGCAAACTTCGCCACAGAGGACTTCCAGCTCCGCCAAAGGGTTTCTTTCGGACTTCGCCAGAAGCTGCCTCTAGCTCCGCTACGAGCTCAATACGGACGGCTCCGCTATGAATCTGCCACGGTCAACCTTTGACCAATCAAATCTCCGGATGAGATCGGATCCAATCAGATCAAATCTAATTAAGATCAAATCAGAGATCAAATTTGGCAGTTGATTGCCACAATCTCTTGACTCTTCTAAAACGAGTAAGAGGATCAGGGGAAATCCTCCAACGATATGGAAAGGATCGAGAAGGTCAACCGACCTGCCAATTCTAGCTTCGCAGAAGCTGATCTTAGCCTCGCAGCAAGGCCACTTTCCAGATTTTAAACAGATTCGATTCAATCTGTTTCCATATTTTCAAGGGACGATTATACCCTTGCTCTCCCTATAAATAGCCCGCCAGGGGTACAGAGAGAGAAGAGGATCGATCGATCAAGACACAGAGGCATACAAGAGGACTCCACAAGCAGAGGTTTCTTCATAACGCACCGTGCGCTCTCGAATTCAGAGACCTTTTAGAGAATTGCTTTCTCTATTCAGGTGTTGATACCCTAACATCGTCCTTCTTCTCAAGGAATCTCCGGAACCAGGCGAGAAGGAATTCCTAATTGAAGGCGATTTTGAGAAGCAGCAAGAGGGTTCTACCAACCTTCTGTTCTCTGATTCCCCGAACCAGGCGAGAAGGGAATCTCATCGCTCGCATCGTCAAAGGGACAAAGTGGTCGCGCGCTGACCAGACTCCTATCGGCACACTTCTCCAGAATCTCTGAGGAGATCTACTTGTAATCTTTTTTTAGAATACTTGTAATTTAGCTCCTCAAACTCTTTTTTGTAAGTTTTCCCCCTTTGCAAACATAATGGAAAACAGTGGGCAGTGATTGGCCCCATAATGAGGGCAGTTATAACTGAGACGCGGGTTTCGACCCTCGCGTCTTGGTGCTGCAGTGATGCTGAGACGCGGGTTTCGACCCTCGCGCCTTGGTGCTGCAGAGATGCTGAGACGCGGGTTTCGACCATCGCGTTTTGGTACTGCAGAGATGCTGAGACGCAGGTTTCGACCGTCGCGTCTTGGTGCTGCAGAGATGCTGAGACGCGGGTTTCGACCCTCGCGTCTTGGTGCTGCAGAGATGCTGAGACGCGGTTTTTGACCTCGCGTCTTGATGCTGCTGGTGATGGCTATGATTAGCTCTGCGTCTAGAGTTTAGACTCTGCTTTTTGATGACTTGTCTTTAATGATTTTTAGATAGCCTACACCCCAAATCAAATTTCTTAATACGCAATGATCAAGTCGGGTTTTCCCTTGCATCAACTCCCAAGAGAGTTCAGAGTACTTAATGGACTCCTACCAACTTCGCCTTTCGATTCCTTTCTTACGATCCAACAATCACAAAGGCGAGGGGCATCTGTAGTGGTCAATTTCTGACCTCCACCAAGATCAAGACATATGTCTCCCGCCATCAGAACCTCCCCGAGAAGACCAACAATAAAAGCCATACGAACATCTCATCGCAGAGCATTATTCGGTTATTCCCGAGACCATTCCTCCTCCCCGAAAAATTGATTAGCCGGAGGATACTCTTCCTTCCGAGATCATCATCGATCGAGACCAGTCCTTCCGTCCTAAGTAGGGCGGCCACTGTAACCAACTCCATCGATTTCTGCCTGCATGTAACATTGTCAGATCATCCACATTTCACACGTTACAACAACCCCTACTCCAGCGCGGACTATTACGAAAAGTGACAGTAATCACTCCCGCAATCAAGGGCAGAATTCCAGCCGCTGCGAGAGATCGCAACGTGCAGATCATGTGGTTATTGAAACCCGCATGACTCGTACTGTTAATAAAAGCTCTTTGGGTATATATATGCTGGGAGATGGACAAAAAAGTGGGGAGGTGACAACTAAGAGAAAAAGAGAAGAAAAGAAAAAAATTCACAATCAGATTTCCCATTGAATACAGAAAATAGCCTTCCTCATGTAAAAATTTCACTATATCCCTGGCGGTTTCAGAGTTTTAGCTCTGTTAAGTTTACTGTAGTCCTATGCAAATAGTGAATTCTCTTTTCTCTCCGTGATTTTTTTCAAATTGGGTTTTCACGTAAAACATGTGTCTTTGAGTTGTCTTTTTGCTCTTTCTTAGATCCAGGTTACAAATTGAAATGTAGATAAATTCCTTCTGGGAATTTATTCCTTCTGGAATTAACCCCCTACACCCAGCTAGGTAATTCATTAGAAAAGAAGTTCTCTTATTGTTTGGTTCCTCATAATGAAATGGCTTCATCAAGTTTGTTGAAAATCGGAGCTGATGTTGAAATTTCTGGTAGGGATTTTGTTTCCACCACCAGTGTTTGCGAGGACTAACCAGAATTACTGCTACTTAGTGCTTGAAGAGATTCGTATTGGTAATATGAAAATATCATTATATACCATTGGAGTATTGGTAATATGAAAATATCATTATATATCATTGGAGTTGGTAACATACTAATCTATTCAGGATCACCTTTGACATTGACAATCTTCCATCCCATGTGCTTGAAAAATTTATTTCAACTCTATCAGGAGTCATTGATCTTCCCCTGCCAAAGATCCTTATGGGCAATTTGAATTTCTAAATCAGTATCCATTAGCATCCCTGAGATTTCTTTCCAGTTCACTGGAGTGAGCATAAGGTTGAGTTCACTGCACACCTTCATGCCATGGGCTAATGAAATGATTTGTCTTGCCATGGTAAGCACTGGAAGTGGTCCTGTTTTTGGCAACTTTCCCCAGGAGAACTTCCATATTGTGTAAATCTTGAAGATGAGAAACCCTACCTTGCTCCTGCAGATTGTGCTAAGATGTAAAGTATTTATCAGTAAGATGATGAATCCAATGGTTACCCAGTGAATCATATTTTTTCCCAATAATAATCAAGAGTATGCTGAACTATTTCTTTAAAGAGGTGAATCAAGTGCATAGTTAAACAAATGTGTAATGTGATTCTGTATCTTTGGTTCCCTTATTTGTTGTTAAGCAATAAGAACTTTATAAAAGAAGAGGCTCTCGTTTTGTCTTGTTCCAAGCCATCAAGAACATATTATTTGTGATCATAGGGGAAAAACAAAACATTTATGTCAGAAAATCAATTTATTTATGCTAACAAGACCAATAATGGAAGCTATTTACCTACTAGGACGGCTAGTGGAAAGATTTAAATAGAAGAAAAGAAATCCATGGATGGTTTCCAATGATCTAGAGATGCTTATGATAGGGTAACTAGAGAAATTATGTTGTGGATTTTAGAAATGGAATCTATTTACCTACTAGATGACCTAGTGGAAAGATTTAAATAGAAGAGAAGAAATCTGAAGATGGTTTCCAATTATCTAAAGATGCTTGTGATAGGGTATCTAGAGAAATTAGGTTGTGGATTTTAGAAATGGAGCAAGTGTCTAGCAATTATATAATGTGAGAAGGATTGTAATTTCTAAACTATATTAACAAAGTATTAACTATAAGGAGAATAATTGGAGCAGAGATCTTTCCTTATCCTGGTAAGCTTACACTAAGGATTGACTTCTTATCTCTTTACTTTAGTAATTGATGAACTTACTAGCATATATGGGATGAGATCGAGATCCCTTTTATTACATGTTACTTGCTGATGATGAGACTAGGAAATGGCTAATTTCTATAGTAGAATGTGGAGAGGAGTTTTGTAATACCCCTTTCCCGGAATACGTGCTTAGTTACGTATTCAGCCTTTCGGCCGTATCTTCCGTTTTACCATCCGTATTTGACCGATTTTCGTTTCAAACTTCATTTCCTAATATTTTAGATTTTAGGTGATTTTCTGGAATTTTCTGAAATTAAAATGAATTTCTTCAAAACCGGTGTCGGCCAGTATCGCTGACCGATTTCCGAATTTTTATCTTCCAAACTGTTAGGAATTTCTAGAAAGTCCTTTAGACACTATTGCTTAGAATCATAATTCCTACTTATACTCTTTTTCTGAGATTTTTATAAATTTATGAAAATTCTTTCGGAGTCGGTAAGTTTCTGACTCCAGGATTTTTAATTAAAAATCTACACAGTATTTCTTCAAACGAATTTCACCATTGGTCTTCAAATATTTTTCTTGATTTTTGGTAAAATTTCCAGACCAATCCAAAATACTTGAATTTTGGGCATTTTTTCAAAATTGCAAAATACATTTCCACCTCATCTTGCCACCTCATTTCCCACTCACCCTCACCTACCCCACTCACTCTCTCTCTCACCCACAGCCAGCCAAGTGGCAAGAGAGGGGACACCTCACCCACACACATTTGCAAGAAAGCCCTCCACTTCCATTATAATCCCAACTCCTTTACAAATTTCCTAACTATATATTCATTTCATTTGCAAGATCCCCCTTTTCTTCTCATTTTCATCCCCTAGAGAGAAAATCCTCATCTTCATCCTCAAGCTCAAACCCTAGCTCTATGGCTCCTCAATCCCTTCACTTCCACCTCTAGATCACAAGGGATTCTTCAAGGCTTCATCAAGGAACCTCAAGGACTCCAACCATCACTCCAAGAACAAGTTCTTCACCTCAAGCTCCATCAACAACAAGTGGTGATTGAAGCCAACCTCTTCCTCTTTTGAATCCAGCTCCTAACTGAACCATCCAGGTGAGTTCTTACTCACCAAGACTTAAATTTACAACTCCATATGCTTAGGGTAGAGATCCATGTTCATGTGTATGGAAAAAAATCCTATTTTTAGGTCATGACACTCAAATCCAACATAACTATGTGAATCTATCTATCACTTTGACTATTCTCTGTTTTAGTGTGCTTGTAGTAGTAGGTCAGGTCTTGTAATGCCATAAAAATCCCAACTTTTGACTGTAGAAACCAACCCCAACAGAATCCTGATTTTCTGCTCTAACAGCAGAAATTTCCAGAGGACCGTCGACCGGCAGTCGACCGGGACTCTGCCGATGTGCACAGCAGGAACGACATTGAGCTGGCAGTCGACTGGCAGTCGACCGCTGACTCGACCGGCTTCACAAATTGCCTTGGACCAGTCGACTGGCAGTCGACCGGCCAAAACCTGAGCTCTCGCACTCGGTACGGTCGACCGGCAGTCGACCGGGACTCGACCGCCAGTTCATTTCCCAGTCGACCGGCAGTCGACCGGAGGTCGACCGCCAGGCCAAATTCTGGGACAGATTCAGACTCCTTTTCTTTTTAATTTCTGATTTTACCTCGATACATGTATACTGTATTAGACTTGTTTTAGACATCATACCTGTACTGCATGACTTGCTACCTGATGTACCTTACTATACTATGTCTCATGCCATGTTTTACATATTGCTAAGCTTATATTGCTTCATGACTCATGTTACTTATTATTAGTCCATAACATGTTAAAATGTGAAGTATCACCAATCCTTCATGCTATCCCTAAAACACCAAGCATGATATATACGACTATTTCATAAAATTCACCAACTTATACATGGGTCGGGGAAATATGCGGATATCGATATGTGTTCGTGTTTACAGTGGTATTAGGATGTGCACTATATTTTCCGGTCTTACCTGCGGTACTCCAGGGGACCGAGGGGAGTGCTTCCTCCCTTTCCTGTTTACATGTCATGACTTTCCTGTTAGCCTAGCGGCAGGTTCCGTCTTCAAGCAACGGAACAATACTGGGCCGTGGTCCCGGCATGCACGGGACACACTGTAAACATAGTTCGTCGATACAACCGCTGTTTCTAATAACAACCTTGTCGTACTGGGATATGGATCTATGTGCTCTGGGACGCTGGGTCACATAGCTAGATATCACAGTAAGACAAGTAATAATAATAAGACATTAATTGTAGATTTATTGCATATGACTTTATCTTTCTTAGTTTACATCTCTTGTCTTACATTGTTACTTAGTACTATTTCATTATCTCTATTCATGATCCCTGCCACTTGGCTATCTCTTATCATTGTATTATGTCTTGACCCTTTGGATTTGCATATTCAGATTCGGAGGCCTGGAACGAAGTGGAGCCTTCCACTGAGGACTTAGCTTATCTAGGAGAGCAGGCTGACCAGCTCTAGATCTATCTTGCCAGGCACTCCTTTTTGGTTCACGGATTTCCATCCATACGTGAGCATTTTTGTATTTTTGGTTGTATCTTGTATTCCTTTTGGACTTGAGTTGTGATAAAGGACTCTTGTATTAGTGGTTTTGTTTATCATAACTCGTGTGACTTTGTACCTATATTTTGTATGTTGGCTTATGATTATATCACGCTGTGTTTATACTCTGATACTTGTTGTACTTATGCTTAGCGTATATACGTGGGGGCACCATCTAACCTACGTATATGCGTCGCAGTGACGTCCCCGTATTATTGGGATCGGGGCGTTACAGGTTGGTATCAGAGCCTAGGCTCTCAAACCTAAAAGTACAACCAAGTGGCAAATTCTAGTGATTTGCTTATGCCAACTACAATGTACAAAGTTATAAAGTCCTTCTTGCTTCCTTCGTTGGTCAATTCCTTCGTATCCTAAACTCCTTTCCTTTGTTTCCAATTCCAGATCTTATTCCTTTCGGTATGGAGAGACGTTCGGGTCGCAACAATGTCGGGCAAGTCCCGAATGGACCCGTCGGAGGAGAGGGTGCTGATGTCCTGAGGATCATCCAGACTATGCTGGGAAACCAGCAGCAGCAGATGGAGAATCAGCGTGAACAGACCGAGCTCCTCAGGCAGGAGTTGGCAGCTCCGAAGGAGCAGAAGCCTGGGAACGTGTCTGACTTCCGGCGGCTGCAACCAGCCGTATTCACGGGAGTCGAGAGACCTCTGGAGGCTGAACAGTGGTTGGTGGACACCACTGATTTGCTGAACGCCGCCCGGGTGCCCAAGGAGAGCCAAGTGGAGGTAGCAAAGATCCAGCTGAAAGACATCGCCCGGACTTGGTGGTTGGCCGAGGAGGCCAGACTGAAGAAGCCTATCTCCTGGGATACTTTCTCCAAGAGCTTCTACAGTCGTTTCTTCCCCGCCACTGCTCAGAAGGACATGGAGGAGCAGTTCATCAGGCTGCAGCAGGGGGATGGATCCGTAGATGAGTATGCTGCAGAGTTTCTCAGGCTGAGTCGCTTTGCTCCTTATATGGTGACAGATGAAGAGAAGAGGGCGAGCAGGTTTCTGCAGGGCCTGCAGTTGGACCTACAGGCCTTCTTGATGTCTCAGCCGATGAAGACCTACTCTGAGGTTCTTACCGCCGCTCGAGAGGTAGAGCGGGTGTTGCAGAGGAAGCAGGAGAACCAGGCCATGAAGAGGCCGTTTGTGCCGGTGGGCAGAGGAGGACCATCCAGGGCAGCGAAGATCCAGGCCAGACAGCCGTTCAGAGCAGTTCCATATCAGACGGCTCGACCAGGTCTTGTTTGCAACTTCTGCCAGAAGCCAGGACACACCCTGCAAAATTGCCGGAGGGCAAACGGATGGTGTTTGGTGTGTGGAGCTCGAGACCATGCAGTGGAGACCTGTCCACACAGGAGGGTAGGGTTTGCTACCCAGACCTTGTCGGCACCTCAGGGGCAACATGTGCAGAGGACACTACCAGGACCAGTTGGACCGAGGCAGCAGGGACCAGTGATGAGGAGAGCTCTTCCCCTTCCTCCACCGCATGTTGTTCGCCCAGTGCAGAGAGGAGCCAGGACAGCAGCAGGGCGTGGCAGAGGTCAGGCCTACAACCTGTCGGCAGAGGAGGCTGAGACTTCGGAGGAGGTGATTACAGGTAACATCAGAGTTCATTCTATACCTGTTCTCGCGCTCTTCGATTCAGGTGCATCCCACTGTTATATCTCCGATCATTTTGTGGCTTTACATTCTATACCTGTTAAGGCCTTAGACCACAAGTGGGAGATAAGTACTGGGAATGGGGTAGTTGTGTCTTCCAGGGTTTGTGCAGACTGTCCAGTGGAGATTTGTGGGAAGATCTTGGCCATAGACATGCTCGTACTTGACACCAAAGGGTACGATGTGATCTTAGGCATGACCTGGCTCAGTCAGTACCATGCGGTGATTGACTGTAGAGGAAGGAAGATCACTTTCAGGATCCCGCATCAGCCGGAGTTCCAGTTTAGTGGAGAGGTGAAGACTGCTGAGAAGAAGACTCAGATGACCACTTCGGAGGTTCAGAAGGGGGTGCCAGTGTGGGATGAATTTCCAGAAGTCTTTGCTGAGATTTCAGGTCTTCCACCGGAGAGGGTAGTGGAGTTCTCCATTGATACAATTCCAGGGACCGCTCCTATATCTAAGGCACCATACAGGATGGCACCGACGGAGTTGGAGATCCTGAAGAAGCAGCTGCAGGAGTATTCGGACAAGGGATTGATTCGGCCAAGCACTTCACCATGGGGAGCTCCAGTGCTCTTGGCGAATAAGAAGGATGGTAGTAAGAGACTTTGCATTGACTATAGGGAGTTGAACAAAGTCACCATCAAGAACAAGTATCCCTTGCCCAGGATTGATGACTTGTTTGATCAGCTTCATGAAGCCCGTATTTTCTAAGTTGGATTTACAGTCGGGTACCATCAGCTGAGGGTGAAGAAGGAAGATGTTCCGAAGACGGCATTCAGGACCCGATATGGCCACTACGAGTTCCTAGTGATGCCTTTCGGAGTTACCAATGCCCCTGCTGTGTTTATGGACTTGATGAACCGAGTGTTCTCTCCTTACCTGGATCAGTTTGTGGTTGTATTTATAGACGACATCCTGATCTATTCCAAGAGTTATAAGGAGCATGCAGAGCACTTGAGGACTGTGTTGCAGACTCTTCAGCAGGAGCAGCTTCATGCCAAAAGGAGCAAGTGTGAGTTCTGGTTGGACAGCATAGCTTTCCTTGGACATATAGTTTCAGCAGAAGGAATCTCAGTTGATCCTAGTAAGGTCCAGGCAGTGCAGAATTGGCCAGTTCCGAAGACGGTGACTGAGATAAAGAGCTTTCTTGGACTAGCCGGATATTACAGGCGCTTTGTCCAGGACTTCTCTAGACTTGCAGCTCCGTTGACCAGGCTTACCAGAAAAGGGGAGAGATTCATATGGACAGAAGATTGTGATGCGGCATTTGAGCAGTTGAAGCAGAAGCTTATCACAGCTCCGATCTTGAGGACTCCTTCAGGTAGAGGGGGGATGGTCATTTTCTGTGATGCATCGGGTAAAGGCCTGGGATGTGTGCTTATGCAACATGATCATGTGATAGCATATGCATCTAGGCAGTTGAAGCCTCATGAGAGGAATTACCCAACTCATGACTTGGAGTTGGCGGCTGTGGTATTTGCATTGAAGATCTGGAGACACTACCTCCTGGGAGACAAAGTGTTGATATACACAGACCACAAGAGCCTCAAGTATATATACTCGCAGAAGGAGTTGAATATGAGGCAGAGGAGGTGGTTGGAGCTTATGGCGGACTACGATATTGACTTGCAGTATCATCCCGGCAAAGTCAATACCGTTCCAGATGCACTGAGCAGGAGGCCAGAGAACCGAGTGCTAGTCCACCTTACTCAGCAGAGGGAGTTGATCCAGGAGTTCATCAGATTAGATTTGATGTTGGTGCAGAGAGGTGATAAGACCGGACAGCTCATGACTCTTCAGATCCAGTCATCATTGATAGAGGAGATCAAGGAGGCACAGAAGGAGGACCCCAGATGTCAGACATTCAGAGCTCAGGTGGAGGCTGGTTTGAGGACTGATATCTGTATTCGTCCGGATGGTGCATTGTGCTATGGTGGCAGACTTTGTGTTCCTCAAGGAGAAGTCAGACAGAAGATTTTGGAGGAAGCACACAGTTCAGCTTATTCTATACATCCAGGAGGGAACAAGATGTATCAGGACCTGAAGAAGCACTTCTGGTGGAATGCCATGAAGAGGGAGATAGCCCAATTTGTTGCCAGGTGCTTGGTTTGCCAGCAGGTAAAGATCGAGCATCAGAGATCAGCTGGACTTCTTCAACCTTTGCCGATACCCGAGTGGAAGTGGGAGCACATCACTATGGATTTCGTGACAGCTTTGCCTCGGAGTCCTAAGGGTAATAATGCGGTGTGGGTGATCGTTGATCGCCTCACCAAGTCAGCTCACTTCATACCATTCAGAGTGGGTCAGTCGACAGAGGTTCTGGCGGATAAGTATATGAAGGAGGTGGTTCGTCTGCATGGAGTTCCGGTGAGTATTGTATCAGATAGAGACACCAGATTCAGATCTCACTTCTGGGAGAGTCTCCAAGCAAGTCTGGGAACTCGTCTGAAGTTCAGTACTTCCTATCATCCGCAGACAGACGGACAATCTGAGAGGACCATCCAGATCCTTGAAGATATGTTGAGGGCTTGCATGTTGGACTTTGGAGGGTCTTGGGAGGACCATCTACACTTGGCTGAGTTTTCATATAACAACAGCTATCAGGCCAGTATTAAGATGGCACCCTTTGAGGCACTGTATGGGAGGAAGTGCCGATCACCGATTTGTTGGGATGAAGTCGGTGAGAGGAGTCTTTTGGGACCTGAGATTTTGGTGCAGACCACAGAGAAGGTCAGGGTTATCAGAGATCATCTCAGGACTGCTCAGAGTAGACAGAAGAGTTGGGCTGACACTCTAAGGAGGCCATTGGAGTTCCAGACCGGAGACCATGTGTTCTTGAAGATATCACCTACCAAGGGAATTATCCGGTTTGGTACTCGTGGGAAGCTGAGTCCGAGGTATATTGGCCCGTTCGAGATCCTGGATCGTGTGGGAGACGTGTCTTATAGATTAGCATTGCCGCCATCTTTGGACGGGGTGCATAATGTCTTCCACGTGTCTCAGTTGAGGAGGTATGTCAGGGATGACAGCCATGTTCTGGATCATTCCGAGCTGGAGTTGCAACCTGATTTATCATACCAAGAGCAGCCGTTGGCCATTCTGGACAGGAGTGTCAAGACACTGAAGAGCAGGGCTATTCCATTGGTGTTGGTGTCTTGGAGCAGGCATGCACCAGGAGAGGCCACGTGGGAGCGGGAGGACGTTATCCGGGAGCATTATCCCCATCTTTTCACATCTTGATTTGGTAAGACTCTTCCTTCTCCTTGCCTTTTCCGTTATCATTCCTTGTATCCATGTCTATCTATAGCTTTTCTGTTATCTTTCACCTTAGGAAATTTCGAGGACGAAATTTTTGTAAGGTGGGTAGATTGTAATACCCCTTTCCCGGAATACGTGCTTAGTTACGTATTCAGCCTTTCGGCCGTATCTTCCGTTTTACCATCCGTATTTGACCGATTTTCGTTTCAAACTTCATTTCCTAATATTTTAGATTTTAGGTGATTTTCTGGAATTTTCTGAAATTAAAATGAATTTCTTCAAAACCGGTGTCGGCCAGTATCGCTGACCGATTTCCGAATTTTTATCTTCCAAACTGTTAGGAATTTCTAGAAAGTCCTTTAGACACTATTGCTTAGAATCATAATTCCTACTTATACTCTTTTTCTGAGATTTTTATAAATTTATGAAAATTCTTTCGGAGTCGGTAAGTTTCTGACTCCAGGATTTTAAATTAAAAATCTACACAGTATTTCTTCAAACGAATTTCACCATTGGTCTTCAAATTTTTCTTGATTTTTGGTAAAATTTCCAGACCAATCCAAAATACTTGAATTTTGGGCATTTTTCCAAAATTGCAAAATACATTTCCACCTCATCTTGCCACCTCATTTCCCACTCACCCTCACCTACCCCCACTCACTCTCTCTCTCACCCACAGCCAGCCAAGTGGCAAGAGAGGGGACACCTCACCCACACACATTTGCAAGAAAGCCCTCCACTTCCATTATAATCCCAACTCCTTTACAAATTCCTAAACTATATATTCATTTCATTTGCAAGATCCCCCTTTTCTTCTCATTTTCATCCCCTAGAGAGAAAATCCTCATCTTCATCCTCAAGCTCAAACCCTAGCTCTATGGCTCCTCAATCCCTTCACTTCCACCTCTAGATCACAAGGGATTCTTCAAGGCTTCATCAAGGAACCTCAAGGACTCCAACCATCACTCCAAGAACAAGTTCTTCACCTCAAGCTCCATCAACAACAAGTGGTGATTGAAGCCAACCTCTTCCTCTTTTGAATCCAGCTCCTAACTGAACCATCCAGGTGAGTTTCTTACTCACCAAGACTTAAATTTACAACTCATATGCTTAGGGTAGAGATCCATGTTCATGTGTATGGAAAAAAATCCTATTTTTAGGTCATGACACTCAAATCCAACATAACTATGTGAATCTATCTATCACTTTGACTATTCTCTGTTTTTAGTGTGCTTGTAGTAGTAGGTCAGGTCTTGTAATGCCATAAAAATCCCAACTTTTGACTGTAGAAACCAACCCCAACAGAATCCTGATTTTCTGCTCTAACAGCAGAAATTTCCAGAGGACCGGTCGACCGGCAGTCGACCGGGACTCTGCCGATGTGCACAGCAGGAACGACATTGAGCTGGCAGTCGACTGGCAGTCGACCGCTGACTCGACCGGCTTCACAAATGCCTTGGACCAGTCGACTGGCAGTCGACCGGCCAAAACCTGGAGCTCTCGCACTCGGTACGGTCGACCGGCAGTCGACCGGGACTCGACCGCCAGTTCATTTCCCAGTCGACCGGCAGTCGACCGGAGGTCGACCGCCAGGCCAAATTCTGGGACAGATTCAGACTCCTTTTCTTTTTAATTTCTGATTTTACCTCGATACATGTATACTGTATTAGACTTGTTTTAGACATCATACCTGTACTGCATGACTTGCTACCTGATGTACCTTACTATACTATGTCTCATGCCATGTTGTTACATATTGCTAAGCTTATATTGCTTCATGACTCATGTTACTTATTATTAGTCCATAACATGTTAAAATGTGAAGTATCACCAATCCTTCATGCTATCCCTAAAACACCAAGCATGATATATACGACTATTTCATAAAATTCACCAACTTATACATGGGTCGGGGGAAATATGCGGATATCGATATGTGTTCGTGTTTACAGTGGTATTAGGATGTGCACTATATTTTCCGGTCTTACCTGTGGTACTCCAGGGGACCGAGGGAGTGCTTCCTCCTTTCCTGTTTACATGTCATGACTTTCCTGTTAGCCTAGCGGCAGGTTCCGTCTTCAAGCAACGGAACAATACTCTGGGCCGTGGTCCCGGGCATGCACGGGACACACTGTAAACATAGTTCGTCGATACAACCGCTGTTTCTAATAACAACCTTGTCGTACTGGGATATGGATCTATGTGCTCTGGGACGCTGGGTCCATAGCTAGATATCACAGTAAGACAAGTAATAATAATAAGACATTAATTGTAGATTTATTGCATATGACTTTATCTTTCTTAGTTTACATCTCTTGTCTTACATTGTTACTTAGTACTATTTCATTATCTCTATTCATGATCCCTGCCACTTGGCTATCTCTTATCATTGTATTATGTCTTGACCCTTTGGATTTGCATATTCAGATTCGGAGGCCTGGAACGAAGTGGAGCCTTCCACTGAGGACTTAGCTTATCTAGAGAGCAGGCTGACCAGCTCTAGATCTATCTTGCCAGGCACTCCTTTTTTGTTCACGGATTTCCATCCATACGTGAGCATTTTTGTATTTTTGGTTGTATCTTGTATTCCTTTTGGACTTGAGTTGTGATAAAGGACTCTTGTATTAGTGGTTTTTTGTTTATCATAACTCGTGTGACTTTGTACCTATATTTTGTATGTTGGCTTATGATTATATCACGCTGTGTGTTATACTCTGATACTTGTTGTACTTATGCTTAGCGTATATACGTGGGGGCACCATCTAACCTACGTATATGCGTCGCAGTGACGTCCCCGTATTATTGGGATCGGGGCGTTACAAGTTTTATTCTAAAGGATTTGCGTGAAAGCAGAAGTATGAAAAGAATAAAGGATATAGTCCACAATAGCCTAAACAAATACCTAGCAGTGACATTCATCATGATTGTAGATGTTGATCTTACTAGTAGAACAAAGTGAATGATTAAAGCAGAGAAGTGCTTCTAGAGTACTTTCTAACTGTATAATAGTCATGAGAGAGAAAAATATTATAAGATGGCTTTACTAAAGATGCTTCATGGGTTAGAATTTTGAGCAATTAAGAAACATGTTTGAAAAACGGATGTAATTGAGTGAGAATGTGATGGATAAATGGAAATACATTAAAGAGAAAAATAACTGCACTCATAAAAAGTTAGGCTGCTTCAGTTTAGGATAATACGGGGGAGAATCCTTTGCCTTTGATGATGTTTTTGATATGTCAATGCAAAGTAAGGAATGTGCTAGTAAAGTGTGAACAATGGTAGTCGATGACAACGAGAGTAGACCTAAAAGAACATGGATTGGCGCAATTAAAAAGGATATGAAGGTTGTCACATAGAGGAGATGTGCCCTTAAGAAAGAGTAATGAAGGAAAGATTAGGGACTGTTTGGATGACTGTACTTGAACTATATGTATCTCCAACTATAGGGAACAACGACACTCATTTGTTTGTTTTGATGTAGTTGGTACTACATGTAGCTCTAACAATAATAGTTAGAGCTACATTTTAGACTTTTTGCTGTAGTTAGAATTGCGACTAAATTAGTTATAATTCCAACTAAAGCAGCTCAGCTATAATAGAAGAACTTAAAAGGGTGCTACATTAGCTTTTATTAACAATATATATAATACAACTTCATCATGCATTTCCTACAATTGCAGGTTGTCAAACCAAGCACATAACTTCGTGTTCTAACTACAAGAATAACAACTATAAGTTGTTGGAGCTGCACTGTAACTTCAATTACATTAAACCAAACAACCCCTCAAGATTTGTGTCAAAGGCTTGTTTTATCATATGTAATCGTGAGCTTTTACTTAGTAATTTATTTAAAGAAGCTGTTTTTAGAAGTTTGAGAAGGATAGACTAACATCATAGTGATCTTCTTGTTACTAAATTTTGATTAGAAAAGAATTCAAGATTCATAGAGATAATAAAGTTAGGGCAAGAGTAGTAGATGAAATCCTATGCACTCTTTGAGATAGGAGAGGCCTAGAATGTGGACCTTAGAATGGGAAAGGAAGTTAAAGAGGGCAGCAAGAAGGTGCATTTATAAGTTTCTACAAAAGAAAAGCATACAAACATTGAAGCTTCACCTTTGATGTTCCTATATGGTATATGGGTTGTGCCTTTCTAATTCCTCTATAGAAATTAGATGCTCTAGATATCTTGTGGATGATAGTCAATTTATGGACTCCATGGATGATCTGATCCCTTTTCCACTACCATTTACAAAACAGCCTGATTAAAATCCTAGGATCTGTAAGGCTTATGTCTCCAAATTCTTTCTGCAAATACTCAAAGTTGACGCTCAATTAGACTTATTAATTGGACATTTGATGCTATGATGTGGATCATATTGCTATGGACTTTGCTCTACTGATATTGGGACCATTTTCATATCATATCTATAAATTAAATTGAACTGAATATGTGAATATTTTCCTCCTGTTGAGTTTATACTGTCTCAAGGATTATTGTCAATGAGTAAAGATCATCATTTTCAACTTGCTATTTGTGAGTTTCAAGAGATTAATAACTGATGGATAATCCTTCAAGAAACTGGTGTAGGAAGACCTGTTTTGATGTAATGGCTGACATCTCTTATTACTTCACCTATAAAAATAAAAATAGGAGAAATTATGCTTTCTTTGATTTTACATGCACTAAATTAATGAACATTCTTGATAAAAACCTCGTGCATTTTGGTTATCTTTTCCATAATATGGAACTATTTCCTTCCATGATGTTAAACTATGAAAAAAGACATTTATTAATTTTGAGAAGAGTTATAAAATACAATTACATATAGCCATGACCAATCCTCTTTATATAGACCCATACTTGATCAAATCATATTCAAAGTATGACTCGTAATATTACTAGGACTTTATAACATTCCAAATCTTATTAGGAATCAATAACTACTAATTACTACTTAATATATCTAACATATCCCCTTAAACTTAATGTTATGACATTGAAAGTTTGCCTAACAAACATAAAAAACAAACTAAACAAAAAATAAAAAACTGAAACTACTAAATTACTAATGCTACTGCTGAACAATTGAATTTCTGATGCTGAAGAAATTCTTATTGATGCTGATACTGAATTGTTGATGCTGATATCGAACTAAAGGAAACCAATCAAACAAAGTCAGACTATCCCCCTTGGGACCTCAAACTAACTCAGACGATCCTCCCTTGGAACCTCAAACGATCTCCGCTACGTGATACAGATGTTAAACACAAATTACCTAAGATGAGTTGTAGCCAAGTTGCCGAAAACAAATTGCCAAATTACCGAAATACCAAGAAATTAACTAAGTTGTCGAGGACGAATTTACGCAACACCAAAGTCAAATCCAAAACTTTCAAAAATCCAAACATATCGTCTTCGTCTTAGAAATTGCAATATCAATAACCCAACCAAACTTAAGAAAGCCAAACAAGAAACTGAATCTGAACCAAACCAAGATGAATTGCCAAAATCAAATAAAAAAACCCACAAGTTGTCCAAACTAAGACTGAAACCAGAGTGAATTTGAACCAAACCGAGAGTCGAACAAACCAAAGAACTAAGTTGAACTAAATTTGAACCAAGACGAATTAACAAATCTTACTCTTCTGCTGCCTGTCTGATAGGGGTGAGCATCGTCGGTTCGGTTCGGTTTTTGCTAATTTTTGGCAAAACCGAACCGAACCGATTAGACTTAGTAACCGAACCGAACCGAATCGACTCAGTTCGGTTCGGTTTTTCGATTTTTTCGGTTAGGTCAATATATTGCCATCATTTCTTACATTTTTTAATCACCATTATATTATCATCCTTTAATATTATAATCTCAAATATCCACTACCCAAATTAGAAATAAGAAAAAGATTCTAAGCTTAATATGAATTGAAAATTTCATATTCTAAAACTTTAACACCGTATTTGAGCTCTTATATCAAAACCCATATAATTATTACTAACTTTTAATGATAAGAATGAAAAAGAAAACTATATTAATATAAATATTATTCTCAATTGTGATGGTGGTGTACTTAATATCGCTTTCACATATTCAACATAAAAAAGATGGTATTACTAAAACTAATGAGATAAGCTTCCACCAATTTTTATTATGAACTATATGATTCACTAAATTGAATTTGAGTAGTTAATATATAGGGTGAGAAATTCGGTTCGGTTCGGTCTATTCGGGTTTTGGAACACAAAACCGAAACCCGACCGAATTAGAGCGGTTCGGTTCGATTCGGGTTCGGGTTTCGGTTTTTGGTCGGTTATTTCGGTTATAACCGAACTCTGCTCACCCCTACTGTCTGATGCAGACAATCTCCATGCAAAAGATCTCAAAAGTCAAAATACAAACAAAACTTCGGGTCTGTTGGTTGTCGTAACTAGCCGTAATTCGTATTGTAATTGGTAAAGTCTTTTACAATTGTAAATGAGTTACATGTATGTAAATTTTACGGTGTTTGGTTGGTAATATAAAATTGTAAAGTAGGAAAGTGTATTGTACTTTACGATGTTTGGTTGTCGTAATGTATAAGTCGTAAGTGAAAAAATTGACCACAAAATTAACTATTTGGTGATTTTAAAAGTTTTAATAGTGCAAATAAATATTAAAAAAATAAATATTAAAAAATTTTAATATTATATAAAAAAAATATTACAAATTTGTATGACACAAATTAACTGTAACTGGGCTGTAAGTGAGTGGTAACTGGGTTGTAAGTGAGTGTTAGTTGAGTTACGTAAGTCTTTTACGAATTACGGTCCAAACAAACGCCGTAGTTGTAACTGGGTAGTAAGTCATTTACGAATTACGGAGTTTTACGCGTTCATACTGAAAGTGCAAACTTACTTCATGTTGAAAGTGCTGGAATCGGGCTTAAATCATCGATTTTTGCACCAATCTCTACAAAATATACTCCAAACAGTTGAATCTGTAAAATCCACTTCCACCATTGCATTCAACACACCCAGAAATCTTGGAATCGACTCCAGATGATCAAAATCGACCTTAATTTACTAATTTATGACCAAAATAATTTTAGCCATCAAATTCTCAGGCTTATAAAATTTCAGACTATCTTCTGTATATTTGCTGTTTGGATTCAACAGCAAAACCCAGACCAGGTTTAGAAACTAGAGAAGGTTAATTGTGTACTAATCTGAAATCAGATTTGGGCCGGATCCATAACTTGAAGTCAGATTTGATCCCCAGAGATTTATTAGGCGACTTAATCCCGCTCAAAAAGTTTTCTATCACAAACAACTAACCAACCAGATTAAGATTGAGAAAGTTTGTTCTGCTGCTCACACAGATGTTCAAGAAATAAAAATAGATCTTCAGAACCAAGAGATTTCAATCAGATTTTTAAATAGGTTGGATCAAGAAATCCTGCTGTCGATGTCAATAGATTTCAAGTGCAACTTCCAACGACAGATTGATTGTCGGAACCAAAATAGATCTTCAAATCGAGGATGACAGCAGATCTCAGAGAAAGTTCCTGAGAATCGAACAATTTGTCAAAGAATGAAAACTGGCCGAAAACTGAATGGAAAATTGCCAAGTAACAAAGGAAAATTAAGATGCTGAAGAATTGGCTTGCCGACATAGAATTTCGAAACCAAAGAAGGAAATTATGTGGCTCTGATCTATAACTGTAGAAGCAAACAAAGAATCTAAATCTGAAGCTCTTAGCTTTTTTTGTTTTTTAACCGGTATTGTTCACGTGAACAGTAACCTTTTTCTCTTAAAAAGAAGATCCGAATTCAAATAAGATTTGAAGAGAAGGGAAAGAAGATGAAGAAAAACAAGATTTCATTGATGATGCTCATGATGGCGGGTGGAGATCATTTAATGATGACGGTTTCAAAGGATCGAGAACCCTAGAGCTCTGATAACATGTTAAACTACAAAAAGATTACATATTTATTAATTTTGAAAAGAGTTACAAAATACAATTACATAAAGCCATGACCAATCTCCACTTATATAGAGACACATGCATGATCAAATCCTATTCAAACTATGACTCGTAATACTATCAGGACTATAAGATTTCAAATCTTATTAGGAGTTAATAACTACTAATTATTACTTAATATATCTCACACAGGACATTGATGTTTTTTTTTCTCATCACATAGGTTTCCCTTGCCTTTCTTTGAGGTCTCTCCCTTCCTGATCAGTGTGCCTTTTCTGATGTAGTTTATGATCCCCAACTCATGACCACCACTTCACTGAATTTGGATCCTCTCCACAACAAATTTGGTAGTGAACGCTTAACTTCTCAAATCACCATCATCAACTAAAATTCAAGTGGTTGGGATTCATTTCAAAAAATAGCCACCGTACCCCTCGTGAATTACACTCTTCCCCACTTTGACTCAAAACAACTCATAATCATTCATAAAGTGATAGACACTTTTGTTTTAAGAAGTGGATTGTCCCCACTTCACCACCACCTGCCCCGAATTAGTCTAATCTTTTTGGATGTAGCCCTTGAGCCCAATCCACGACTATCTCTCACAATTGCCAAATAAAGGGAGATTAATGAGAAACAAAGAAGGCTTATTTTATGAAACATACCTCAATGTTTCCTTCCTATCTAAGGTTATACACTGTACTA